>VXAD01005762.1:5087734-5263893 GCA_013399195.1 Dicrurus megarhynchus
AAAAAAAAAAAAGGCAACCAAACGAAAAACCTTCGTTTTAGAGCATGTTTTTGGAACTCTTACAGAGGCAGTTGGATTATGGGGAGTATTTCTATAACTTTTTGCATAAATAGATTTAACTGCCAGCAGTGGTGAAATCTCCACTGCTCTAGTGATGAGTATTGCTTGATCCTTGTTATCTTTACCCACGTACCCCACATCAAGTTTAGTGGAAGCGTGATGCAGAGAACAGATTTTTTTGAACTCTCTTTGTCATAATTTACATAAGCTAAATGTTAGGGCTGGCTGCTATCCCTGAATATTCCTTATCTCCTTAGATGGTAACCATCTTCATCTGAGATTGCCACACACACACCCTGCATGTCCCTTCCACACACCCACAACTCCAACTCCAATCAATGCTCCAGCAGATAGCAGCCACTTGAATAGGAGCTAAATGTAAGTTCTCCAGCCTTCTCCATCACCTTGCCAGGTATGAACTGACATTCAGAGTCAGGCAAGCACACTGACAACATTTACATGGGATATAATTCCCCATCAAGCCCATCTCAGATTCCCTGGCTGTTTGTATTACCAGTGACCAGAGGAAAGAAAAGGGCAGGATGGGAGAGTTTCCATCAGTAGCAGGCACGTAACAGGAATACAGATTCTTACTTTCCCTTCCTGAGAAGAAAGAGGATTTGCTGGGCTGGATTTTCATCTCCTTCCCCTTTTCATTCAGAGTGACAGTTCTGTGTGTCACGTCAATAGTTTGGACAAAATAATGTACACTGCTTGGGCCCTATTTATAGCAGGAACACTGGCTAAACTACTACAAGCTGTTGCATTTTCTTATCAGAAGTAACATCTATTTTAGCTATTTTATCTTGGAAGAGTTGCTTGGGTTTTTTTTGTGTAGGCATCTGATTGCAAGTTCCTAGGAAAAGTTCTTGATTAAGTGGCCGTGCACCAGATGATTCAGTCTCCGCACAAATATGGAAAGGCCTTGTTACACTCGTCAGAGGCCAGTTCATGCTTCCATATGTGCTGGGATTAGTAACAGCACAGCACACTCTGCCAATCCACAGACACCTCAAACATGGCAGGTACCGTGTAAGGATGGAAAAAAACAAATGATAAAATTAATACAATCGTTTTCCATTACCTAGTGGTATTATTATATTACCAAATACCTCCAGGAAGGGGCACTTGGTCCATACATATCTCAGAGCATTAGACAGCTAATATCAGCTCCAGTTCTACATATTACCATTAACTGCCACCTGTGAGTGCCATGAATCCTATTCTTTAGACACTTATCTGCCAGGAGCATGAAGAGAACTCACTTTCCCAGAACAGCACAAGACAATAACCACTGCTGGAAGCAAATGTAGAAGGGAAAGGTGTTACAGACCATTGGCTGTCTCCTGAGCCATCCCTGCAAAGATTTCTTCGTAGGAGGAACAGTGGAAGAACACAGATGAAAACAGTCAGGGAGTGCACTTGTCAGATTAAGAGGATGCAGATATGGACCAGGGTTTTCTCCTTTTACAGGGTGAGTGCAGACTGGCAGAGTTTTGAAAAGATCTGCTGGAAAGGACAGAACTATTGATCTGTATTAAAGGGGAGGGCAGTGCTGGTGGGAAGGGAAAGGGTGGCTAAAAATATAGCAGTAATTCCATTTTTCAGTCAGAAAGGATAAAGAGAAAATGTTTGTTCCTATTTTACTCAGCAAATCAAAGACTTTGTGATTTGTAATCAGAACAACAGACCTTGCTCCTAATCTGCCCGATTCCTCCCTTGCTGTAAGCCTACACCTGATCTGTCAGCAGCAGGGGTGAAAATGATTGATCTGTCACTTTGTTGGCATAATAAATGCCAGTGTACATAGAAAAGGATCATGCCTAGCATTGGCTACCAGCTATGTGGGCTATCAAATCTTACCAGCCATATATGTGACTGTAGACACAGATGTTTTGTTATTTTCTCTCTCCTGCTTGGAACCCCTCACTGTCTGCAAGGGGTTGTGAGGAAAATAAGAGGGGTTGTGAGTCTTGGTGAGCGGGAGGGAGGGAGACTAGCACAGACATAACTTTACCATTTGAAATTCTTGGTGCTTTTCATTCCTTTTTTTTTTTGGAAAGGTTTTCAAGAGCTATGCATTTCCCTTCTGTGCCTCTGCCACAAGTACACAACCAGCCTTGAAAAGAAATGAATTTGATTTTCTTTGAGCGTCAAGATATTTTCGGTCCTAAAGAGCAGCTTCTATTCTTGTCTGAACCTTCAACAACCTCCCTTCCTTTTCACTGCTTTCCTCCTCTTCCCTTCCATCCTTTTCCTTTACTGACCCTCCAGCTCTTCTGTCTTGGTCTGGAGCCTTTGAAAAAAAAAGACAGGACCCCCTTTAAAGGCCATTCTCAGTCAGAAGAACATGCATTTCATCAAGACTCACTGCTGTTTGTACTTCCACAAAAACTTCTAAACGCAACAAAAGCAGAGAAAAAAAGACACACATTTCCTGTTGCTGTTTAAAAGATGAAAGCAGAAAACAGTTCAGAATTAACCCCCTGGTTCCCCCCCAAGATGAGCGTTTTTATAAACCCCAAAGTATAACAGCAGTAATAACAGAGAGATGCCATTGTTTCAAAACTTTTATTTCCCCCATTCTTTTTTTGTTCTTTTCCTTTGTGTCTTGGCAGCTGTGAATAATTCTGCACCCTGCAATTGTTCTGCAGGCTATTAATGTCTGTGACCTTTTGCATCAACAACAGCTCTACTTTCCAGTCCTTTCTGGAAGTGCTACCTAATATGAATGTAACATGACTGAGGCAGCCTCCTACACACACACACAAAGAGCCCTTTCTGACACATGCAGGAGAGTGCTTCATCCCATCCATATACAGAAAAATTAAATCCCTTCATCAGAGAGGTATCTGCCTTGTAAACAGCTGTGCTCATGGCAACAGGCAACAATCACCTCTGTTACAACCTCCCCAAGTCCTCCTGGGGAAATAAAAGGACTGATATTAGAGTGGGATGATTTCATTATATAAGGAAAATAAGATCTCTTTAAGTCTGAGCCATTATGGGGTTTCCCTTTGAGTTAGCTCTGCTGCTGCTTTTACTTTTTTAAGAGTGTGCAAAGAACCCACATGTGATCAAACAGCTATCGAGAGCATTCTCCAAATCTCTGACCACATGCATGCATATATCAAGAGGGCCTCTCATTCTTTTTAAATTCATTTTATCAAAGAGGTAAATAGACTGGAGTCTAGTTCCCAACAGCACAGCAGTGCTGCAAGAGTCTCCCATGATGAAAATAGTAGGTGTCCTCTTGCAAAATAAAGTAAGTAGAAAGCAGATAGGATGCTCAAAAGGATGGAAGGGCTCAAAACACAGATGTTTTTAAAAACCTTTCAAAATTTCAAGGTGTCTTTCTTCACGTAGGAGCCAAAGATTAATCAAAAGGATTTGCAGAAAGTTGGTTTTGTTTGGGTTTTTTGGGTTTTTAAAACAGGTTAAATGAATTGCCTCAACAGGTCAGGAATTACCCAGCTTAATCCCTGACTGCGGTTTATGCTTTTTAGAAACCAAAGTTAAGATCATAGGTGTTGCTTCTCCAGTTAAAATTGTGAGTGAGATGTAAAAACAGTCTGTAGAAATGTTCTGGACTCCAGCAATGCCTAAAACCAGACATGACTGTTGTAGAACAGTAAGTGCCTGTGTAAGATTTCCTTGGAAAATAACAGATCTAGGAACTCCAACTATGTCCCTTGCCAGCTGCCATCAGACATTAACTTCTCTGACAAATTTTTTTGTGTCTCTGTTTCTCTTGGTTCAGGCTTTTCATTTTTTTTCTCCAGTCACACAGACCAATGAGCAGGGCCTTCTGGAAAATTTCCCCTGAAATCCATTTGTCAGGGAAAAATGAGTTTCTGACAAAACAAAACATTTCATGAAATTTGTCTTTCTCGTGGTATATATTACATGTTCCTAAAAAATCTGTTCAATTTAATTCTTTTTAGATGAAGGGCTTCACATTCTCTGACAATTTGTAAGGCAAATTAAGATAAAAAATGTTCTGGCCTGGTTTGTGTTTACATTTTCCTTGGAAAAACTCCCTCATCACACAGCCCTGTAACTAACTGTCTGGCTGATCAGGGAACCACAGTACCAGGGAAAGCAGACGTGATGTCCTTCTGGAAAAAAAAACAAAACTAAATTTCTCCTTCCTTATAATAAAGACTTTTGCAGCTGGGAATAAGGGGCGGTGGGGGGAACGCTATGAATGTAGGGGAACATTATGAATGTAGGGGAACATTTCAGGATTCCATAAAATCCCAAGCTCCTGGGAATGAGCGATACTCTCAGAAAGCCATCTTCCAAAGTGGAAGGCTGTTGCAATAATGAGCGCTGCAGAGTCCCCAGGCAGGTGCAAAGGAGAGCCCTTTATTGCAAGAACCCGGCCTTTTTAAGCACTTAGCCGGCTATCTGTTTACGTAGTTTTAAAGCACAACAAACATAACTCAACCAACCACCACACACCACAGTGTGAGCACACAATGGTCATGCAGCATGTTTTCTACCTCTAATTCAGCTTGTGTCTCTTCCCCACAGTCCTCTTCTGCTTAGCCTGAGCCACGATTTTGCAAAGGCAACGAGGCCTTCATGCAACAGAAGATGACTGTGATTTCTCACACGGTCTATATAATACATTGCACAACGGTGAACCTTCATCTGGAAATCATTATAATACAAGCTGTGACTAATATTACCCAGAACTGTTGTTTTTGAATCACTCAGCTCCCTCCAATCACTTGTTGCAGAGAACACTTCACTGTGGAGTCAGTGATTTGAGATGAGCCGTGGTAAGGAGCTGCTGCTCACTGAGAGCTGCTCAGGAGTCACATTCCAACTCCTGGGAACGAACACCCGAGTCATTCAAATCACCACCATAAATGGTTGCTCCTCTGTCATGTCACAGCTGATAGGGAAGGTCCTGGATACCTCTGGAGCTGGTACCTCAGAAATATCAATCCATCCATATGGCTTGGTGAGCACTACTTTGGCAGAGCAACGTGGGGATATCAGCACATCTGCTGCCTGGATTACACTTGGTTTAGAAAGAGAAGCACAACTCTCTGTTGATGTATTCATGGGAAGTAACACACTGGGGAAAAAAAAAAAAGAACCTTAAAAAAATGCAAATTTGTTTTGCTGTATCCAATATGTTCTTGTCTCTTGTCTAAAAGGCCCATCTGGTCTAAAAACATGCAGCACCTGTGTAAATTTTTATGTATTCGTGCTTGAAGCGCCAAATATTCCTTATTGTAAAAATACACCATGGATAATAGAGGGAATTTATTTTTTAACATGCTTGCGTGTTGATGTACACACGTTTGACCGGGTTCTTCAGTGAAAGCGTTTTCACACAAAGATGGGTGTGCTGGACAGGGGAGAGAAAACAGATCAAAAAATGGACCATGGACTATCCCAAACAAGGGCAATGTCCCTTGGGTTTTTCCAGTGCTGTAATTTTAACTGTCAGAGAAGTACAGCAGAACATTGCTCTCTGAAATTTGAGTTCTACACTTCAGAATAAAAGAATGGGAAAGAACGAACAGATGGTGTTGAGGTCACTGGCATAACACCCTGGGCAATGGATACAAACTCCATCCACACCCTAAAGTCTGCTGTTAGCAGGCCAGCAGTGCAAACCTGCCCATTTCCTAGATGGCTGAAAAAACAGCTCATGATTCAATTATCCATTTTCAAGATACAGCATGAAATGCTACCATGATGTATCTATGATTTGTGTTTTAAGGCCTCAAAGCACTAGAATAAAATACACTTTGAGTTTTCATGATTATGCAATTGCAATGATTGCATTGAAAAGGAGACATAAAGTCTATGGAGTCCAAAGTCTGCCAAGGCACACGAAGACACTGGCTATGGTTGGGAACAGGCTCAGGCACATGGAGACCTCAGGATCCTCTACAGAACTTTGCTGCAAGTTAACGTGGTCAGCCAGATTCCCACAGTCAGAAACACACCCTTCTCACATGGACTTACAGCTCTTCTGCTGTTTTCCAGAAGGAGAATTTCGCAGAAACAGTTTTCCGTTTACTCCTCAGGTAATCCTGTGCTAAATCAAGTCAGTCAAGAGTAGATGAAAGATCTAAAAAGTTGGAATAACAAGAGTAAAAATCATCCTTAACATCCTGCTCAACTGAGCTATTCCAATGTTACAGGAGGATTTAAACAAATCAGCTTTATCGCTCTTCTCATTATCATTGCAATTAATCATTGGATTTCTAAGGCAGCATCATTTTGTTACTCAGTATTTTTGTGACTCTTCACCTTTCTCGTTTACTCATCTGTTGTAAATTAAACACAGCTTGGAGAGCTGCCTGTTCTTCAGCATTCTTTGTTATGCAGCCTTCATAATTTCAAGTTTTGAAACGTAAAGTACATGTTAGAATCCAATTAGAATGACAAATGAATCATGAGAAAATCTAATGGCATAAAACAAATTTGAAAGCTTAAACAATTTCCAATTTATACTTATATTGTATATAGCAGATGTAGCTCACCTTGCCAAATGGCACCATTAGCACTTAAACTTCAGAGAAACACCTTTTGCAGTGAAAGGATATTGATTACTGCACACTGTGGAAGGAAAATGAGAGCTAGGAAAGGTGTGACAGTTCTGGACGAGGTGTGATTGCAATTGCCTTAATCCAGACTGAGACACTAAGGAGATCATCCCTGTGCGTCTGGAGCTGTTCCCTATACTGGTGAGGTAGCTGCAAACCAAAATTATCCCAGGTTCCTCTGCAAATCCATTACAGACAAGCAAAGAAATGACACCATTCTCTCTCTTTACCTGTTCATCTCTGAACAGACTTTCCAGTCTCAGCAGGACAAGTGAGGGAATCTTTTGGGGTGCAGGTCTCAGATCAGAAAAGGGAAAGGTCTTGGTTTCCTACGCCAAGAAGTCAAAAGTCTTTTCATTTCAAGAGATATTTGAGAAGAGGAACTAAGGGGTGCGGTATAAGAGAGAGTTAAGTGGAAAGGTGAGAACAATGGAAGCAGAGAAAATGGTAATGATTGCATTAAAAAGAGAGATGAACCTGTAAAGTGAGTGTTAAACACTAGTTTAGTGCTAAAAAAAATTAGTGTTCAATCATCTGGGCAAAAGTATGAAAGAGGGAGGAGAAGCAAAGGACAGAATAAACACAGAAAGGAGGACTGAAATATTAATAGGACCAGGATGGGGAGGGAATGGATGCTAAAAAATAGTTCAAGGAAAGCAACCAGGGACTGCACTGCTGAGGTCAGACAGGCAAACATATAGGTTTAGCATAGTCTGAGGGGGTTTTCTGCTGCTGTAATTAGAAGAAGCTCTTTTTAACAATTACACTGCAAGCTGTGGCAAAACGTAATTACCTACCAATACAAGCAGATACAACAGGACACATGCATGAAACAAAGGGCAATTATAGTAATTTTTAAGCTTTCAGGACACATGAAAGCACCTGTCAAAGCAAATTTGCTCAGGGGTCAGTAGCAGTGATGAACAAACCTGGACAAGTTTAGATACAGGTTCTTAACTTTGATGGAGAGCAGAAAAGTGATGCCGTGTATTTTAATGTTTGTGCAGCTCCTGTCCACTCACTTTCAAAAGGTTCTCTTGCTGGCAGAAACCTGCAAACATGCACAGAATTCATTTCTGTTCCAAAAGGGAAAGAACAGACAGGTCTCAAGAAATCCAACAGGAAGAAATTATCTAAAATAAAAAAAAAGATAAAAAGACATGAATTTGTTGACATGTTCCCTTGGCACAGCAATGTTGCACAAATATCCTGCAGGACAGTGCCCAAGCTTCTGGGAACACATTAAACCTTGGTTCTCCAAACTTTGCAAGCAATTGCTTAAAGGCAATATCCCTAGCAGCCAACTGAGGCTGAACAGCTGGGTGGTGGATGCTCGATTCCTAGGTGGAGCCTGAAGCCAGGGCTGCAGGATGCTGGAGAAATGGCAGATGACATTTTCATGCTCTGCTTCTGTAACGCTCATTCCTGCCCTCGGAGGGGCTGCGTTGTCAGCAGACCATAAAGGTTGTGTCTGAACGGATTTTGAACAAGGACTTCCAGATCAATACCAGACCATTACAACTCCAATTGGTCCTGTGCATCTTCTGGAGCAAACAAACAAAGCAAGAGAAGTCACAAGGACATTTTTTATACAGAGTGTATATCTAACCTGGCATATAGAAAACATACAATACAATTGCACTACACTTTCCCTTTGTGATAAATAGATGCTATAATATTGTCTTTTTGCAAATGTTAAAATAAGTGATGTAACAGTGGCACTGCCACAAATAGATGCTATATGTAAAATATACTATATAAGGTAGCGTTGTTGTGAGGATGTGGTTTTCTTAAATANCCTGTGACTTACTCAAACTGTGAACTACTTCTGGTAAAGATCTCACGGCCACAATGCCATGACTGTCAGTCTAACACACAGAAATGCTTCCCCTCCATTGTGCACCTAAGCTGTCTTTGAAGAGTTGCGTGCAGGCTCAGAGTTTGGCAAGGAACCCGCTGTGTTGGCCAAGTGTTTGTGCCCACATAGCTCTGCACCGTTAGAAACGGGAATATTCTGCTGTAGAAATAGGAAAGCTGGACAAAGGAAGCTCCTGCTCAAACCATGTTTGCTAAATGAAAAATCAAACCCAACTGCCCTTCAGTTCCTGATGATAACTGCAGGAAAAACTTTGAAATAACTGAAGATTTTTTCCAACTTTTGCTACTGCACTCATCTCTGTGCTAAGACCCTCTAAGGTTTATATGATCTTCTTGCCATAACAACGGTGCAAAATACCTGACTCATCCCCCATACACAATATGTATTTTAGTCCATATCCCATCTGTCCTAATCGCTCTGTTGTCACACAAGCTCATTTCTTCCTAGTCATGACAAATGAGGATGATGAAAAACATGAACAGACATGCAACACCAAGCAAATATGATTTTGGAAGTCGGTTATTTTTGTGGTTTTGCTGCAATTTCTTTCAATTTTTGTCATCAATTATGTATAACCCTTTGTGGAGATGAGCATGAAAACTCTTACTATTATTTTTTTAATTGCTGCTTTCACTATCAGTTTCTACCACCCTTTTTTCCTCCCTCTGCTCTTACATTTGGCTCTGTCACACAACTTTTTCAGAGAAATGAGAACAACCAACCAGCCAGTAAAATGGTGGCTGCCATACCATGGAGAGCCTGCAGCCTTAACTAGCAATTATAGGAACGACAATTTGAAGATTCCCAAAGCCACATGAAAAGCAGTGTATATCCCAGGCATGCCTTGTTTGTTCACTATTAAAAACATTTCTGCATCTTTGCACCTTGCACCAACTGAAGCCTGTCATTTATATAGCAAGCACAAGCCAGAATCTCATAAATGTCACTTCCTAAGCTTCAGATCCAGGAATGCAGATAATCTGAGACATTCAAAAGGGTTTTGCCATTAACCTTTATGACAGATGGGATTGGAACCACCTATTTATTCAAAGTTAGCATCACATGTCAGTGCTGTAGTTCACTGTATGGGAATTCCTGGAAATATGACTCTACCTATGCCTGCATACAAGAGAATTTTTGTGTAAATGTGAGCTTTTAGGGTTGTTATGGTTCTTTTCACATCTCTTTGTAAATGTCTGCTCCTTTTCTGCTCTCTGTAGCCTTCCAAATTCCACCCTGATGTTCCAGTTGCAGAAATCAGGTGATTTATGAGGAGCAATTTTTCTCCTCCCAGCTTGCATCCCTTGTGGTATGGAACAGCCAGGACACTTGGTGGCCACCACTTGATGGTTGTCATGACCAAGGAGAAAGAATGGAGGGCTGCTGCTCATTTGGTCTCAAATGAGCACTTGAAATCCTCTGCTGCCCAAGCAGAAAACCAGGATTTTGTACAAAAGTTCTCAAAAGTAGGACCTGGAATTTCAACAGAGTTGATTCCATAGAGAATCATTGGTTTTGCTTTTACCTGCTAGGTTTTGTGGTTTTGACAGGGATAACTGTATCATATGGATTAGGAAGCTTTCAATCTGTGCTTATTTTCCAGTAAACATCTGATTAAACTACTGGGAAAGCCAGGGGGAAAGGATTAATAAAACTACTTAGTACTGTCAGCTTTCATAAGAAGATAAAGGGAATTTCAAGGGCCAGTGAAATAACAGAAACGGAAGGAAGGTAACACATAAATAGCAAAAGTAGCTGACTGCATATTCACTCAAGTATCAAAGGTATTTTAATGGTGAATTTTGCACCATTGGCTGGCAAATTTAAGGGTTTGATTGACTGACTGATGTTTGCTTGAATCTGAAAAGTCTCAAGGAATTTGTTTAAGTTACTCAGTAGGTAAAACCTTTCCAAGCCCATTAAATAGCACAGAGCAGATCAGCATTTCCCTCTCTCTAATTCAGAGTTTCTGCTCGTTGGTCAGCTACAAAGACCAGCTCTCAGCAGGAGGCAAAAGCTCTAAATAATCTTCTCGTGTGTGACCCTAATGATGGCAGCACTACCTTTCAAAAGGAATTTGCACACTGTCTCTTCTTGTTATGAACTTGATCCTGCTGCCTGTGGCCTTGTTTTCAGTGTTGTGAGTCATTATCCAAAGGAGTGTTGTACACACCAAGTGAGTTTTACATATCTGCAGCAACATCACTCATGTTTGGAAAAGTTTTTCCCTCCACACCCCCCTTTCGGTATGAAAAACTGAATGAATTTACAGCTTCCAAATGAGCCTGATGGACTTTGCACTGCATTTTAGAATGAATTTTCCCAGCAGAATATTTGGCCTTCAGTGTTGAATTATTCCAATTTCAATCCAAATACAAGCTCCTGTGTGTTGCTCTGAGTTCACTTTTTTTTTTTTTTTTGCAGGAGACATCTTTCTACATTATCTTTATGTGAGTCATGATGAGATTAGTGGCATTTTCTGGGGTTTATGAGAAAATCCTTAGAAAGTTTAACTGCTCTTATAACTTCTCAATGAGATAAAGAACAGCCTGCCTATTATCTTCGTATTGCCTATTCCCTGGCATGACCTTATCTCATGCTGCTGCAAGAAAACATTTATTGGTATTCTTTCCAAATCTACTCCTTTCTCAGACCCAAACAGGAGATCTGTAACTTTCAAGTATCCAGTAAAGGTGTGTAGGTAGTAAGGAATACTCTGTGGTGAGATAAGCTGCTCTGTGAAAATTTTCAATGAACTGAGGCTTCACACATAGGTTTTTGATGTAACAGACAGGAAGGGTTTGGCTTCCTGATCTGGCTGGAAGACAAAACAAGGCTTGATTCCGAGGAGCAGCCCCTATTTTATGTACTAGTCAGAAGCCTTTGCAGCCTGAACAACGAGTTTGGGCTGATGTAGAGCTGCTGATTCTCTAATGCAGTCTGCTCAGCACCTCTGAACTTCATTTCAGAAAACAGACTGTATTTGGAGGGGTGGGGTGATGTGCTATTTAATTTCCCACATGTAGATAAAAGGCCTTCTCCCTGGAATCCCTCCCCTGTGCAGAGCAGTGCTGAGCACTGTCCCAGCACAGCAGGGAAATTTCAGGGCTCAGCAGGGTGGCAACAGGGGAAGGGAGCAGGAGAGTCTGGCAGAACGCTGACCCAGCCACACAGGACAACTTCTGACAAGGTATCTGAATCACAGCAATTTGTGAGACCAGCAGAGCCCAGATGAATGGCAGCTGTGAGATTTATAGGAACTCCTTGTCATTCTGCAGCAACAAAGCCTTTGGAGAACACAGCTGTGAAGGGGGAAGAGACAATGCTATGGAGGAAAGAAGAAAAGCTGAACAAAGAACAGAAGTGTCCCTTGTAGGAACAGTAGGGAAGGGGAGAAAAGAGAGTGTTCTTTCTTTCACATGGGTTTATTCTTCATTTTAAATATTTGTTGTATTTCCCTCCAGAAGTCCTTCTCCACAGTTTCTTTATATTTCAGCTAGGAAACTGCTCTTTCCACTGGTAGTTTTGCAGGCAAATGAAATCAAGCTGCAGCCTCGATCAGCCCTGGGCTGTGTCTCCACCAGCAATATTCTACTGTCAAAGTAACCAAGCTATTCTTCAGAGGAATTTTCCTTTTGCAGCAAACTTTCCTTCCCCTCATCTAAAGAATTCCCCAACAGGGAGGGAGAACTTTTCCCTGCTTCATGTGACCCTTGCACAAAGGAAAAAGAGGCACAAGAACAGTGAATTTCATTTGTGCCTGTTTTATAGCCTCAGTAAGCTGGCAATCCCTCATTGTTTTCAGGATGGAACAATCTACTTTTCTCATCTCCTTGTCAGGAATTTTGTTTGGAAGCCTTCCCAAAAGAATCTAGGCAGCACAAGACTGAATGTGCCATCTTCACAAGTTCCCTGTTTCACCTATGGCAGTCTGACATGTGAGAAAGGACCCCAGTACCATTGCAGAGGGTCACCGGAATAAAAAGGATCCTCACACAGACAGAAAGGTCACACTTGTTTCTGGCCTCACGGCTGGGGCCGTATTTTGTAAAATATCTTTCCAAACATGCTGCAAGACAACTGGAATTGGCAGGTAAAGAAATGTGAGAATGAAAAAGAAATTACCTCCAGTGAAGAACACATCCCTTTGTGTCTTCACACTCTTCCCATGGATCTCTTATCTGGTGCTCAGGACTATTCTGTCTCTATCACCTCCAGAATACTCTCGGTAATGTCAGAGGCACTAACACAGGCAGGGTAAAACACCTTCCATGAGTCCTAGGCTAGAAAAAAAAGCAAAAATGTGACTTGGAGTATACAGCTCAAATATAAAAGCAGTTAAAACTAAAACAACTCTTGAAAGGAGGAGAAGAAACTGCCCAGGTTCGTGTGGCCATCACAAGAGCACCACAATGGCCAGGGCAGTAAACTGCATTTCACCCCCAGCTGCATATAACAGCCATTGCTTGTGAAAGGGAGTGGCTTTGTTGGCTCTCTGGTAAGGCAGGTTTAACCATGCAAGTGATAACAGAATTGTCCTGGAGGGCAGAGAGACTGCTGGATCAGGCAGCTGGTCCTTGCTAAAAAGTCAGACAAGTTTATGTTTGGATTGTAAGCTTGATTTTGTTCTTACTTTCCAGGACCTCTACTTATAGAAGAAATGTGGACTCTCTTCCGTCCTCTGTATAACCTAAATAGTTCCCAACGCTTCTGTACACAGTTCATAGTTTGTGTGTGTCAGAAGAGGTGGTGGAGATGGGAGAATGAAATAGCCTCTCCCTCCAATACCTTGTGAGGTTATTCAAATACGATCACAGGAACAGCAAGAAATATCTTGAAAATAGGTATGCCATTAAAAGAACCCCTAGGTTTCATTTATGCAGCTTACATCTGAGCGAGCACCACTTCCTTTTGATAACTTCCCTGATATTTGAAAAAAACAACTGTACCATCCTGCCAAAAATAAAATTAAATACGGTACACTTTGTCCAGGAAACACGCAGAACAAAAGCATCATTGCAACAACACCACTATTTCCCAAGCCTGAAGCACAGCTGAAGGTTCTTTATCATTCTATCTGTAGTGCTTACAGCTGTGAGAAGCATAACCTGATGAATAATAATGTGATAGTATTACAGAAACCTGCTGATAGCAGAGCAGCTCCTCTGACTTCTAATTTATTCCATGTGGCTCTATCATTACTCCTTATTTCTCTGCTGCATAATTTCACAGAGTATTCTGAGTTGGAAGGGACTCACAAGGATCATAAAGTCCAACTCTTAAGTAAATAGCCTGTACAGGGATCAAACTTATGATCTTGGTGTTACCAGCACCATGCTCTGACCAGCTGAGCTGGTCTCAGGGTTTTATTAAACACTGTACCACAGTTTGCAATCAAAATACACCAATTATTAAAAGTCAAAGATTTCACTTGGCACAACAACAAAAAAAATTTTTTAAATTCAATTTTGGGAAAAGATTCTGGGACACTCTTTATTTCAACACAAAGTTCACAATTTCACTTTTACCTTCTGAAATTCAGTTGTCACAAGCAGCATCTCTGTATTTCCTGCTGTATCATATTCTGCTCCCTCTGTGCACAGATGACCCACCATACCTGGTGTTCAGACAAGTCCCTGAGTAACATTTCTCTGTAAGAGAATGCTCAGATTCTCTCAGAGCCTCTGAACAGTGTAAGGAAAGGTTCCCCCCTCCTCCAGTAGTAGGTTAAATGGCACATTAAAAAGTTAAATCTGGGTGGAAAATACATTTTTCTTCTTGCACAAAAGTTAAAGTTGTAAAAAGTTGTCCAATCCTGAAACATAAGTATCACAAAAATAGTTTGAACTCAATATACAAAGATAAGGAAATATGCTTCTGGGCCAATCAGGGTATTTTGGGCTCCTGATGTTTGTGTGTTACTTTCCTACACTTGACAAGCTTAGTGGCCAGGGTGACACAGATACCTGAGCTCCTTCCCATGAGCAGGACAAAATCAAGCCTGGATCAATGAGGAGCAATTTATGTCTCTCTGTTTATGGACAGAAAGCTCTGAGAACATTTCTTTCTGCTTTTGAATTAATAAAATCCCTGATGTACTTGTTGTGGTGAGGGAGGTAAATAAGGGGGAATAAGGGATGTAAAGAATTATATTGGCACTGCAATATAATATATATATACAGGAATCAAGGCTGTTAGTTTGCCTTTATAACATCCGTATTTTATTTTAGTGCTCAATTCTTTATCATTATGACAGTTCATGCCAGCCAGTGATTGATTTGGGGCTGGAAGCTACATACACAAGAAATACCCTTCATGGTGAAAGGGCCATTACAGCGCATTTTCTAAATGATACCTGGTAAGAAACTCTTTCCAGGCCATTCCTGTAGGGTTGAAAATATTCAGCAAGTTGCTATTTCTCTTTCTACCACCTACATTAAAAAAAAAGAAAGGATGTATTCTACCCAAAACTACCTCTGTGACCTCTGTGCAGGTGATCCATTGTCACTTTAGCAGCAATCACAGAGGAAACGAACAGTGTCCTTTAGTGAGTTACATTACGGCTTCTTGGAGCTCCAGAGTACTTCTTGGAGGCACCTCAAGAAGACAGAGACTGAGTTTTCAGTTAAAAGAACAGGACTAATGAAAGTGAGAGTGGACATGGCTACAAGGGAGATAGGAGAGATGAAGCATCCCTAAGCTGCTGGAGAATACCTGTGGAACGTGTGTGCACAATTCACTGCTCAAAGCAGAAACATGGACGTGTGGCAGACCTTCAGCTAAGTCACAGCAGTCCAGACTGCAGTCCTCAAGTCTTTCTTCCCTTCAAACCTGAACTGCTTTGTAGCTAAGAGATCTGCAAATCACTGCTGGGTTTAGTTACACTTCAGAACACTCACAGCTCTGACATCTTTTGAGATGGAACACTGAACAGATTAGACCATCCTCCACATAAGTCAACCTTGCGCTGCCAGACAGTTCAAGGTTGTGCCAAAGGCTTTCCCTCCTTCTAAGGACATCTAAATTCGTTTGCAGGGAGATGAATCTTGTTGACAGGAGAAGGCTGTGACTGGAAAACATCTGGAAGTTTAACTTCCTAAGCTGTGATCCTTCTAAGGACCACAAAGCCCAGGAGAAAAAATCACGGTGAAAATTTTGTTCAGCAGTGGCCTGAATCAGAAACACTTCTGCAAATCAAGGGCAGATGGCCTCAAACCCTGATGAAGCCTTAAAGGTGAATTCCTTCTCATGCTAACACTTGCTGACATTGATGCAACAGAAAATGATTCATGTAAATTGTGCATATATTGTGTGTATATGTTGTGTGAGTGTGTGTGTGTGTATATATATGTACATACAGGTGCCTTTGTGCATTGATGGAAATCCCAACGACAGCTGGAGAGTTCCAACACCTATTTTCTGGGATTTTGCAGGCAGCAGGTAGTTTTCTAAGCCCTGACACCATCTGCAACAGACCTCATGACTGTCCTTCTGTTGATTTTCCTAGGCTGGTGTCTCACACTACACTCCATTCAATGTCAGTTCTAAGCGGGTTTCCCTTGGGAATCACAAGAAGCCATACAGCCTGGATTACAGGATCTTGGAGAGGTCCTGCAAGAGGCATAAGAACACCTGCTCTTTTAACCAGGGCCACAGTCAGCAGTAACTAAAGAGGCAAAACTAGGAGAAAGGAAAATAAGTGTGAAGCTAAAGGGCAAGCTACAAAAGTCAAACCAAAGCTTCGAAGACAAGTCGGCAAAAAAAAGGAATAAATTGATTTTGGGGATCTATTCTAGTGTCACACTGTATGAAGCACTGTAAGTTTTTTCTCTTTGTGTCCCACAATACCAGGACTTTGGTGCTTTTAATTTTAACTCAGCAGTATTAGTAGGCCCTGAGAACATGTTTTTCATTGATTGCTCTGGTACAGTCTCAGGGGCAAAGACCCTCTTTCACTGACATTCATTAGAGGTGTTTCCCTTCATGGTAGTTCACTTGTGCAGGAGGAGAATTGAGCTACTCTGACTTGCCCCCAGGACACACAATAGTGGATGGAAATAACACCCAGGCTTTGTAAAAGTTCTTAATACAATTACTTTTTGCTTGAGGCAACAGAAAAATCAATAAAATGTTGGGATTGATGTGAAAACCTCACATTTCATGGCCTGTATCAGTCCTTGGATTTTCAGTTCACTGTAGAGGTGGAAAGAATTGGAGGAAGTCATGTGAAGTCTACACTGAAAAAAAATTAAATCACAATTTGGCCCAGAAATAGCAAGCCTCCGAGAGAAACAAAGTTTGTAAACCAGGCTAGTCGGGAGCCACATATTCCAAACAACTATAATCAAATGCAGGGGTCCAACATTCACAATTAACTTCCAGCATTAACCAAATATTTTAAGTCTTATTTCACACTTTCTCCAAGACTAAACTGCTGTTCCCATGGGTAGGGAAAAAGCACTAGTTTTGCTACGAAAATAACAAAGTCTTCCTACTTTCCTTAGGATGAGAATATTCAATTTAAAAAAAAAAAAAAACGTGGCAAACACACAGTTTCCCCTTGATTCAACTCTGCAAAACTTCTCAATTTAGCAGCTATAGAACGTAGGGCTTGGAAAGAAGAAATGGGTCCGGTGCTCAACAGAGATTGCTTGAGATTCTTGCTTTCAGATTTTCTGCTTCTACAGGGACTCCAACAAACCTGTGGCAATTACAGATGGCCCTAAAATTTAAAACAGGAAGAATTTTTAGCCAAAAGTTCTTAAACCTGTTCCTTGCAAGAAAAAAAGACAAAAGAGCAAAGCTCCCGTTTTGCAGCAGAACTGTGCAAGAAGTCTGAGAGGAGGAAGCATCAATGAGATCAAGACCCTCCAGACTCTAAGAAGACCTCTCCACATCCCCAAAAAGTGCCATGTATGGTGTCACGAGATGAACAGGAACTTTATGAGTGCTAAATCTATCAATCAAACTTACACCACTGTTTACCACTGGCTTGGTGCTCCCTTCCCAGAAACACAGTGCCCCATGTTTATCCTGGGAAGTGTTCATACTGCAATAGCAATTTCCTTCTCATCACTGCAGAGAAAAAAAATGAGCAGCAGTCTCAGGCTGCTGAGGTTCTTGCCCACTCATCTTCTTGATCAAAGCTCCAAGGAAAGAAAACCTTAAGTACCTGTTTCTTCTTGGTGCTGCTGGATGTTTTCATTCTTGGTTCCTTCACAAGGGTGAATAACACAAGCTGTGAACTCGCAGAGCAAGCAGGGAAGGTGGTTCCTTTACTCAGTTCCTTTTCTTTTTCCTGAATTAGGCAAGCATATCATTCCTGGCTTTGGTTGAGACCCAGCGTCCTCCCCACTCTCTTTTCAATGACCCAACACCTCCTTTGGTTATTTTGCTGGCCTCATCAGTTCAGGAGGAAAAGAACTTATTATTAAATATACCAAGGGGCTGTAATTTCCCTTGAACTTGATGATTACAGGGCTTCAGCCTGAATATATACACACATTTCTGCTGAATCTTGCCTACAAGAGTTGATTGAATACTAATTGAGATTTCATACCAAACTGAACTATCCTAATTTGTTCATTATTTTTGTAAGACAGTTTTGGGCTGGGTCTTTGACATCTGACCAAAATGACTCTTTAAATTACGGTCTTCCATTTGTAGTACTCTTGTAACAGATAATTTGTAAATGAAATGTAGAAGAGAGAATGGCATGTGTAGAGTTATTGTTGAAAACTTCGAATAAAAAAAAAATTAGAATTCTAAGGTGCATCTCAGTAGCTCCATAATCCCATTTGGGCATGATAATAAAGGTTGATACATTCTTTGACACTCGATGCTACTCCCCAGTGACAGAAAGCAGAAAATTCATGACATTTTCTAATTAACTTGAGCACTTCATTTCATAATATGAGTAAGTAAAACATTAAGCATGGTATTAATATTCTCTGAGAATTCAATATATGAAAATGAGTGAAAAGTGTTTCCAAGCATACTTCAAAGGCAAAGCCCAGTTTGTTGTAGCCCAGATACCAAGAGTGTTGTTTTGGGGTGACTTTATGATGTGTATCCCCTATCGCTGCTCTATGCCCACAAATTAACTTAGTGCCTTTTTTGTGCCTTCAAACTGAGCCTGGGAGGGGAGAGAGTTAAAAAACTGAGTGAACTTTCCAAAACAATTGTTCAAGGACAGGGACACACACTCCTTTGCTTCTGCTGTGGCAAGAGAGGAGGAAGCACCTTGCCTGCTTTTCAGCCAGCTTTCGGCTCCTTTTCTCTAGAGGGAGACGGAGAGTTGAACTTTGTTTTCCTGGGACTTCAGTTTTTCCCTTCTTCTCTTCTGGACTGTTTCAACATCAGAACACATTGGGAGAATTTTCCATTGAGGCCCTAGAGGTGGACCCACACCAACCCAGCTCCGAGGAGGAGAGAGACCACACCTACAGGAGGACTCTGAAATCTTCCCAGGTTTCTCCCCATAGCGAGAGATTTCATTATTTAGCATTATTATCCTTTTCCTGTGTGTTGGTTAAATAAATAGGTTTTTTATCTCTTTCACTTTCCCCGGAGGAAAATTTTTTTCCCCAAACCTGGTGGAGGAGGGTTGGTTGTAACCCGCCTTTCTCACAGAGGATATTTCCTCCAAATCTGTCCAAACCAGCACAAGTGTATTACACAATTGTACTGGTGCATTTCATAGCAATGCCATGGACCAGAAATCCCCAGTGCAGGCAGGAACTGTGACTTGCAGCACCACTGTCACCCCCTTCAGAAATGACTCTGTACTCAGGCAAATGGTGAGGGATTCTATGATTGAGAGAACAGACTTTTTAGTAATAGATACGGTTTCATGTGAACTTTAATTTGCCTGTTTTCAATTAGCTTGTTTATTTTACCACACATACTAATTTGAAATTGTGGTTTAGACACATTTAAATAGCATTTGCTAATTAGTAAATTAGAACCTGGCAAATCAGATGCAAATCACTGATTTATATACACAATGTGAACGCTCTTGGCTCCATTTTTCCAGCAGTTTTATTTAACTCTGGAAAACTGAAAGAGCTCAGGGTGTAAAACCTCCCTTCACAGCATAGCTGGGGCAGGGAGTTGCTTGGTTAGTCAGTTGTTTCAACAATTAAATGAGCCACTCTATTTACATCAACAAGTCAAAATCTTGGTTTGAGTTATATCTGTACTGAAGATTAAGAGAAGAAGTATTTCAAATTTCAGTGTTATTTCTTTACTTTTCCCAAAGACTTCTGCAACAGCCATCCTGTGTATTTTTTTCAAGGCTAGAGAACCACTGGCAGAGAAATATTTGTAAGAGCTGTGTGGCAATTTAAGACATCACATTTGCTTGCTAAGGCTACTCCTTTTTTAGTCTCAGGCAAACCAAATTAAGCCAATCATTTCATTTTTTAATTGCTCACATGTTACTCACACGTGGATAAGTTCCCTGAAGAGTATTCACTGAGCTTTTAGTTCTAAAATGCACAAGACACAGATTTCAGATTTAGCCTCAAGCCTTTTCCCTCAATGGTTGTCAAAATAAAGTATAAAGGAATTCCACCTGAAATCGACTGTGTTTTGGTGAAAGTCAAGACATTTCACACTACAGAGAAGATAACCTTGGAAAACCCCCTTTTTTCAGGATAAGAGAGGCCAGTTTCCCTTCTGTTTAGAAACTTTGACTGCCTAAAAAAGGACCAGGTCATGTTCAATTGTGCATACTATTTTAACAAATTGTCTTCGCAGGAGGAGGGAGCTTCTTGTTTTTAAGGTAAATTCTTAACAGCTCCAATTGTGGCCACCTACAGACCAGATTTCATGCAAAATCAATTTGAAAGGGGAAACAAGGGAGCTGTGAAGAGAAATAACTAAGTGTAAGATGTGGGGATGAAAACGTGCTAAACTTTACAGAGGAAACAAAACAAAAGGAAAGAGCAGATAAAAGGGAAGTGAATTCCTGGTATGCTCCTTTCAGACTAACAGAAAATACCTTTGCTAAAAGGTCTGCCTGCTGCTGGGAGTCCTTGCAGCACAGGGAGCAGTCTTAAAGGCAGCTCTGATGGTAAAAGGACTGGGGATGCTCCCACATGAAAGGTGGCACCGCAGAACTTTTCTCCCTCTTACCACAGCAGAACTGGTGTTTTTAAAGACTTGTGTAATGTGAGGCAGCTGAGCTAAACACTCTGACAAACCCCGAGTGAAATTTAGGGACTGATTCTACACACTCTGCCCTTCTGCCTGAATCTTGGGAGTCCTGCCGACGTCAGGGGTGGTCAAACACACACCTCGGATTTTCTAGGGCTGGGGCCTCACTGAAACACAGGCCAGCCCCTGGTGCACATGCCACTTCAGCATCTGAGGTCAGCCCTTAAAAGGGAACATCCAAATCAATGTGAAAATTTAGGTCAGATAATGTAATCTAAAACCTGGATTAAACTGCTAAAAGTCAAAGCAACAGATTATCTTTCAGCCAGATGTGTGAGGGCAGGCACTGACAGCCAGGGGAATTTGAAACGTGGCCTAAAACCCAACCGAAAAAGGTGAGACTTCTCCCTTTGGTGCTGAGTGGATTTAGTTTGTGCCAAAACATCCTACATGTATCCTATCCACTGCTGCCTTCCGGCTTCCAGGAATGCACACAACACAAGCTCTGGAAGTTTAGAGACAAATGTGGTGCAGGAGGCAGCCCCAAACTCTTTTTCACCTTAAATTAGGTGAGCCTCAAAGCAAGCACACGAGGACATGACAGGGGTCCTGTGCACAGAAACTGTCACTGCCATCCACTTTGAATGTGGTGATCAAGGACCTTCAAACAACTGAAATGTCTTTCAGTGAAAGGAATAAAAAGATGAAAGATATTTTGGTAAACAGAAAAAACAAAGCTGTCACATACAAAATTACTGCAGTGTGGAAGATGAGTTTGGAGATGTTTTCCTAGTTTGATCTGGTATTCATCTAAACAAACTAATGGCACTACTTATATCTTATATTGTTGGGGAAAAAAACCTCTTTAAATTCTTCTATGACATGTGGATTTAGGATCTGCATAGTTACATGAAAAGACTTGCAAGTAACTTTGCGTTTTAGGTGACCAACTGAATCCTCACTCTTTGAATCTGTAAGCAGGAAAAAAACTAGCACTGACTTTGCTGTCTTGTTTATTTAAAAAACAGGAGTTGAAAGGCACAGGGAAATAGCCCACATGAAACACATGAATAGTTTAATGGCAAACAAACAAACATATGAGGCAGCAGAGTGCTGCATGGCAGTATAAAAACTAGATAACCCTCTACAGCACCTTTGTCCAAAGGAAGAAAGTAGTATGATGAAGGAAAGAAGCAGGAAATAAGAGAAAAAATGATCATAATATATTAATAATTTGAAACCCTACAGTGGCCAGGTGAAGAGCAGAAGGAAAACAATTACATTCATCATCAAGAACAGGTTCCTGAGGAGCTGATTCATGTTAAATCATTCATGAAATTGTTTTCTGAATTAAGGCCTAGAAATCAAAGGTCCAGACTTGCAAACACCTTTGGGTGTCACAGTATTGAGCACAAACTTTTGCCGAGCAGGAAGCCCAGGGGAGCCCCAGTTCAGCTACCTGGGATGTGTGTGCTCCCTACACACATCCCAGGAGATACTGAAAGTAAAATATCCCAGGAAAACCCTCCGGAGCCCAGGGAAAACCATGACTGTCTGACAAGTCCCCTTGAAGGAGGAATCTGCTCTGACCTGAGCAGTGTCATCCCAGGTCTGAGGTGAGCTTCTTTGCTATCAGGACAGGTGTTCAATGTAATTGTCCCCACACTGTTGCCTCCAGGCTCTTCCCCAGCTGCCATAATCCCAGAATTGAAGCACAGAAGCCAGATAACAAACCGGGAGCCAAGAGAGTCAGCCAAGCAGAGAGGCATCTCACTGAGCCAGCAGGGATTTCCTGAGGACAAACCTAAAATCTCACCTTTGCCAGAAATAAAAGCTTGAGTAATATACCTGCTTTGAGGAGCCTTGCCCCTGTTCCCTCTCCACAAAACCCTTTCCCTTAACCACTTTCTTCAAAGCTGAGGGAAACCTTCTCCTTCCTTCCTTTCAAAAAGCACCACTATCCTCCTTTCCAGTATCTGAGTGTTTAAAATTCTCACAAAAAATATAGTGTCATTTGCTGTCGCCAGCTCATCCAACATCTGCAGTTTTTTTAATTGTGAGGGAGAGAAACAGTAATGTCTTTTGAAAACGTGCAAGGATCTGCTTCACCAGATTCTCAAATTACAGTCTGAAAATGAACTGCATGCTCTACTTGGAGAATTTTCCAGGGGAAGAAAAAAAATCAACATGTTTTAAGGCACTGCTTTGTAAACCTTGCATAGAGCCAGCTGCAGTCTATCATATCAAGTTTTCTTCTGGATTGATTCCCCCAGAAAGGTTTCATCAGCTTACAAGCAGCAGGGTTGTTGTTTCATTTCCCCTCAGGATTCTGCTGTGTGTCAAAGTAAGAAATTGAGACTAAACAAGAAAACATGGAGTAAAGTTTAAGTACATCTGCTGTGAAAGCTGTTAAATGAGAAACAGGCTTTGCAGACTACAAGTGTCAATTAGGAACTGGTTCCACTGGGAACTGACATTTTCACATTGTTTCTGCCTTCTGGTTTGCTGTTGACAAATCTGAGTTTAGGAAAGTTACCCTCTAGTTACACGTATTCCTGACATCTTTCCTTTGCAGGCCTGTCAGAACAGACATTTCACACGAAACTTATCTGCCACTATCATTTTAAATTAATAAAAAATTTCGAACACTCTAATAAAAATATCGGATTGCCTCCTCGCTCACTGCAAATCTGGGGTACTCAGTTGTCAGAACGAAGTAGTGATTTTGGAAATCTCTGGCTTTTGGCACCCAAATGTAAGCATTTCAGTGAGATCTGATCTGTGACTGACAGGCAGGTGCAATGCAGTCCCAGAAGTCTCCCTTACAGATTGTAAATTGCATTGCCTTTGTGGAAAAAACAAAAGGAAAAGAGTCGGAATGACTGGAAGCAAAACATCCAGTGAATGCTTTATGAACCCTGGTGAATTCCAAAAGCTGAACATTACCCCACAGTGTTCCAAAAGCCCTTTTTAGGAGTGGGACTCATTCTTAGGAACACAGCTCCTCCAATATGGGGATGTAATTGCCAGGGACAGTGTCATGGTCCTGCCTTCGAGCGATGACAAGACCAGGGTGTTAAATTCTCCCTGCCAGCCAGGCTGTTCCCAGTCTGGCCCACAGGTAAACGTGGTCCGTTGCCTGTGTGAGCTAGCGACTGAAGGATGGTAACTGAGGTTAGCGTGCCTCAGTTTACCAGTGCAGCCCAACGCCTCCTCAACAGCATGTAGGTGTGCTGTTCAAGCCAGTAGCAGAAGGCAAGGAGAAAGAGTTGGAAACTCTGTTAGCTACAGTCCAAGTTTATTTCCCTCCTGCCCTGGGGGGGCAAGAGGTAATTAGCTCGAAGGAAAGCTAAGCAGAGAGACCCCGGTTTGCTCTCTGGCAGTCAGTTTTAAGGGATTACATCATGAGGTAGAGATAACAGAATTGACCAACCATAGAAGGAAGATACACAGTGGTAAACCAATGAAGACCCCCGCAGAGGAGGAACAACATCAAACTAACAAATAACAAAACAGCTGGAGGGTATCTCAAACCACACTAGCCTGTTACAGGGCTTGAAACTTCTGTGATAAGAAGGCCGACGTGGTGTGAGTGACACGCAAGGGCTGGGCTACACTGCAGCCTCTGCCTTAGGTCTGTCTTCGGAGGCAGAGTCCTGCAATGGGAAATCATCCCATGTGTCCCCCTGGGACTGGACAGTAGCAACACCAGGGGAGAGTTACCATCCCTGGCAAATCTCTGCTGCAGGAATCTGGGAACATCCCCAGCTTCTGGGATGGGAGATGCTCTGTTCCAACCCCCCGCAGCAGGGGTTAAAAGTTTTGAGCCCAGCACAAAAGGCTTTGCAACAATAACAAATCAATCCACACAGAGCCCTAGCATTATGAAAAATGCCTGATTGACTCCTGAGTAGCTGGAAAGGCGTAGCTGAAATTGAAATTCGGTCTTGTAATTCTGCCTCCATATGCTATTGTAATTCCATCAGTTTCCTTTCACTGCTCGCTCCTGGACTCCTTCAGGCTGAGGTTTCGTGTATCACTTACCCCCACACTTCTAGCTGAAATCAGGGAAGAGGCTTGATCCTGTACCATGTGGCATCACGCCACCGTGGTTCCCAAGGACCAGAAATACCCTCCCCTGCACCACACCAGGATAATTGGAATGCACTGCCATCAACACAAGAGTCGATGTTTCTGCTGCATCTGCATTCCACATGGACTGTGAATTTGACAAGCTCCCATAATAATGGAAAACATTTCCGACAACTTTCAGAGCTAATGTATTCCGATCCCTACAGAGCAAATTTTCTAGAAGAGAAGTGTATCAATTTCCAGCTAAGGGTTGGTTAAGAAAGGCAGAGCTTTCCACAGAGAGGAATATAACAGTGAAGACACAAAGGCAGAGAAAAGTTATTTTCAAAACTTTCAAGCATGCATTGTGCTTAAAGCCAAGTCTGTTTTTCCCCTTCTCAAATGCCACTGAATTCCAGGGAAACTTGGGAACCTGTGCTTGAATTAGAACCATCGAAGACTTTGGCAGAGGGCCTGTGCAGTTACTGACAAATGAAAAGTTGAGAGTTCCCTGGAATACCTGTCCCCCACACCTACTAACACAGAGAGAGGACAGGAACCCCTGACTGAAGTCCCACATAGAGGAATAACTGCTGGAAATCAGCAAAACACGTGTGGACTGAGAAGAGGCAAGTGGGCATGGACAGATCCAGAGAAAAGCCACAGAAACTCACCATGCAGCAGGACTGGAATAAGCAGGTTCAGGACTGTGCAGGAATGATGGGCAGTGGCCTCCAGTGAGGCAGGCTAACATAGGAGTTTCCCTTCTTGCTCATTTCATAAGGAATTTTGGTGTATCCTGGTGGCAGAAGTTAAAACACAGTTCTGTAATGGGATTTCTCCTCCTCAGTGCTGCCATTGAGCAGAACACAATCAAAATAAAGCTGGCAAGAGAATGGAAGTCCAATATACTGTGGGGCACAAGATGGCAAGAAGCCTCTCTCCTGCAGTCAGCAGCCTGTGTGGAATTATTTGGTTAAATCCTTCAGATGACTCCAATTTTTGTGCCATGAACCAGAGTATTTGCTCCTGTGGACAGACATCAACAGGCTAGTGAAGAATTCCCATAACCAAAGTGTGAATTTGAGGTTTGCTTCTCATGCTAAACCAAAATAACCCCAATGCACTGATGTTCAGGTGTAGCACTCTGTCCGTGTTTTTGAGGAACAGGAGCTATTGACATTTTTTGGGTCTGGCTTGACCTAACACCATTCAAACTAATTCTCAGTCTGACAAGAAGAGCAATTTCTGCTTTTTGTCTTATTTCATTAAATTTGGAGATATGTCAAAGGTGTCTGCAGTCCGAAGTGGCCTTGATATTATGAGATTCCACACCAAATTAGTGTTTTCACATACCCCTGTTTATGGAGCTAAATGGCCAGCACATATGTTCACACACTGGAACCAGATGTCCACATTGTTAGGCTCAAACTTGACGGCAGGGCAGGATAAATATGATGCACAGCAATTCTGCATGTTTCTCTCTCACATTTCAGGCTGCCCATTGCAACAACGTCTACGAGGGTCTATTCAGCTAGAAAAGAAGAGATGCCATCCAGAAAGTGCTACAAAAGCATAATATTCATGTTTGGATTTTAGGCTGGGAATGCACAAGTCCAAAGAAAAGACCTTCCCAGGGTCATCTTTCTCCAGGAAAACATTTCTTTCCTTTCAACTGGCCACTCACCAGTCATGAGGAATCCTTGGGAAAAACGTGTTTAAGCCCACAGTCTTCTCGAACAGAGATTTATGGACTTAAACACCATTATGCCACAAAGATTGCCTCAGCAGCCACTTTGATCCTACACTTGTCACCTGAATGAGCAGATGGAAATTTAAAAAAAAAAAAAAAAAAGTGTACCACTAGTAGTGAATTTGTGCTATCAGTGTGCGTGGACAAGACACTAAACTTTAGGAACAATGCAAAGCTTCTCACCATATGCTGCATACAATCCACAAATTTTGACCTTGAATCAGCACAAGCAGTTCAGATACATTACTTAAAAATGAATCAACCTGTCAGTCTTTAGAAATTTCAGCCCTACTATGAGCTATTGATTCTGGTTTTGCATAACAATAGTCAGCAGTCTATAAGTTTTTACTTAAAAGGAGAAAACTGGTGAGGCAGAAAGCTTTTGCTTAATTTCACTCACCTTCTGTCCTCTGAATAAAACTAGCCATGTTTTCTAGAATATTACATCTCCTCCTCTTTCTTGCTGTTAAGGCTGTCATTTTTTTACTCACGCAGGCAGACAACGAGGGAACATATGGCCTATTTCTCTATGACAAAACTCTTGCAATTGAACCAAAGAATTCCCAGCAGAAATTTGTGAAAGCAGCATTACAGTGCTTGCACTGGAGTGCTACTGGAGAGGGCTTATCCCTCTCCCCTGCTTGCAGGCCAGGGGTTACTGCCTTCCTTTTCTGTTCAAAAGGTCAGCCCTTAAAAAACTGTGCCCTTTGCACAACATGAAAATAGCATGTAAACACACCTACTAGGAAGATCAGGGCTTGCAGTGTCTGCCTGCACCTTTGCAAGGCACAGGCACTAAGGCAAGTCATACTTCTCTGTTCTGATTATTCCTCAGCTGCAAATAGCGCACAGAGCCAAAACATCATCTTCCCTTTAAAAAGCCTCCCAGGGCTTGTAGAGCCTGATGAAACCGACACGAATGTGAATTCAACACGCTGCCTCTGCCTTAGGGCTTCCAGGCTCACTAGCAAGTTTTTAAGTCACCTTATTGTGGCTGTTCTGTGGGATACAAGCGATCTCATATTGCTGGTAAGGTTCTCCAAGCAGCCTGATGCTAACTCTGCTTTCCCTGTCGATTCTGCTCACTTGACAACATTGATTTCTGTTTTTCCTCTCCACATTTCTGCTGCGATGAAAAAGCCATGGCATTTGCATTAGCTCCTTTTCTGTGCACCAGGATCACCATGGAGAAACAGGCACCATGGTGCCAGCTGAGTTCCTGAGGGGAATAAAGAGGGTCCAGAGAGAGTGACTGGCGTCGCTGGCCTCTGCATCACACAGAAAGGGCATCTCAAATACATGGAAGGTAAACACTCCTGTGGGTGTACACACACCTATAAAACACTGACTGGTGAAGAAGAGACAGCATTATTCCTTTCCATGTGAAAAAACATCTTGCTTTATGTACACTGAGCCATTGAGCATGTTCAGGCGTGGCCACAGCATCTCCCAGCTTGCCTCTGGTGGCCCGTACCTAATGGATTGCACTCAAGCTGTTCTAGTCTGTGCCAAGGCCAGAACAAAGTCAGGCTCAGATCAGGGAGCCGTAAGTCCCCCCTCAGTCTTTTATTTGTTCCCAGTGAATACTGAGGGCATCTGTGAATCCTGCCAGAAAACCTTGAGAAAGTTTCCTCTAGTTTTGAAAGTAGTCAAATAGGATTGTCGTTTTCAAAAGGCTTCTGAAAAGGGTTCAGCCTATTCTGATGTGCCTCTTCTTACCATTTTCAAGCCTTCTCCATTCACTGTCAGTGCTGGCACCTGTGAAAGCATCATTGCCTCTCTATGCAGCTTTTGGAAAAGGAAGAATATTATCCCACTGCCTTTTAGAGAGACTAGGTGTACAAGAAGGAATGAATCATGAGAATTCCTGAATACCAAAGCAGAGCCTGGGCTCTAGGGAGGGCAGTCACTGGGCCCTCTGCTCTCCCACCCCTCTTCTGTGAATCAATTTGCTACCTTCCAAAAGCTTGCAAGTCCAGTACTGCAGTCATTGAACCCTTTGAACACCCTGAAGCAACTACGAAATCTTACCAACTGTTTTAAAAGCTGCAGTAAAAATTCAATAGTCTTGATTTGTTCCAGGAAAGCCTCAGCTCTAACAAAATTCCCACTGACCACAAAGAGAACAGCAATATCCAGCCTTTCCTATCCTTGGAGCACGATCCTAGTATACCTCTAGGACCTATGTAACCATACTTTAGATTATCTCAGAGGAAACCCATGAAGAAGGTATTAAACAAGTGCTAAACATGAGGAAAAATCCTTTCCATTTAAAAAAGCTTCCTTAATTCTGTCTCTCAGGTGGTTAATGCAAAGCTTGAACATGTCATTAACAGGGCATAAGGAAAAAACTCTCTAAGCTGTTGTTTTCAAATAGCAATGCCTGTACCCTACTGATTCATGAACACATCATGCATTCTGGAAAGAGGGATGGTTTGATCTGGAGTCCTTTTTGTCCTTGTGCCTCTGGACAGTCAATCTCGCACTTTCACCTATCTCAAGATGCAATTTGATGCTACATTTTCAGGTTGCACACAGGAATATACTCCAAGAGCAGACCTGCAAATGCCTTTCTGCACGCCCTGTGTTTCCTAACTCCAGAAACGCAGTCCCAGAAATACATGACCATTCCACTGCCAAGTGAAACGGTGTCTCGAGGTGCTCCCACTTCTCCTGCCACTGAACTCCCAGCTTTGTGAAAGGATATCTGTAGTAATATCAAAGAACTACAGAACTCACAGCACTATTGCCAGATGTTGGGAAAGAAGTTGAATAAGGAAAAGCCTGTGAACGAGCTCATGAGAGGCAGGCATGCACTCTGAACTCTATCATCATTTCTCAAATTTCTTACCCTTTGGGTTGTAAGGTAGGTAGATTCTATTTTTTTCCCAGCAAAGAAACAAAAGGTCCATGCTAAAAATATTTCCCACATTTTCAGAACTGCTTTTGCAAACAGAATAAAACCTGACATATCAATTGGTATCAAGTTACTTTTCCATATTATGTAAAAACATACAATAGATACAAAATACACAGTAGCTAATCTCAAATTTATTTACCTCAGCAAATCTTTACATTTACTGCCACAGTCTGAGCAGTGTGTGAAACACAGAGGTTACTTGGAATGCACACTGTTAATTTAGAGTGGCATTACCAGGCTACTAAAGCAGAAAGGTAAGCATGCTGCAGCTTAGACACACCAGCTGATGGAGGCAAGCATGTGCTGGGACATGCTTGCTGAAGCAGAGGCTGCTGGGGAGACACATTTTGTTCTGAAGTGGCGATGTTGTCCTTCTCTGAGAACTCCGGAGTCTCTGCATTGCTATCAGCGCCTTCTCCTCAGTGAGATTAACCCCAAATGCCAGAGCCCCAAGGAGGGCTGGCTGGACACAGAGATGCCAATTCCTACATAAAGGAGCTGGCTGGGAGAGGCTGGATGCCCCAGGGGGCCAACACTCCTACTTTTCCAACAGAATTTCAATGCTGCTGCTTCCTATTGCAATGGTTCTCTATTTTCTTCCCCCTCCCACTTTAACCTGATTAGCTCATTTGGGCAAATGAAACCAGGTTTTAGTGGTTCTTCAAAGATAAAATGTCAAGAATATTCAACATCTTGCTCCCACTGAAATACACTTTAGGAAATCAACACATTGTGCAGAAGAAAAGCAAAAAGGCTTCAATGACTGTTACCAAAATATTTTCTGTCAGTAAGGCCAGGGGCTTGTGTCCCCTACTCACTTAGCTAGTGGTAAATAAAACAGGGGAAATATTCCAATCTACAGAGGAGCTGGATGCACCTTTCTGCATCTTTGAAAATGTTCTGATTGTCTTGTTGTCAATAATCTTTTGCTTTTCTTTGCTCTTGCTGATCCTCTGGTAGGGCTGAGGGGGAACACTGCTATCTAAGGATAAGATCATTCTTGCTGCATTTTTTTTTTACAGACACCTGCACATTTGAGTAAGTAGAACACCTTTAAATATTTGAAAGCTCTCGTCTTGATATGCTTTGAAGAGTAGACAGCAAAACCCAACCTCCTATGCTGAGCTTGGTTTCTATTTTGAATAAATTGTGTCCTTTTCTTCTACCTCCCCATTGCTTCTTTTTAATATTTAAAGGGAAAAACAAATTCCCCTTAGGCAACAAAGTGCTAGGTATAGTAAAAAGAATCTTTATATTGTTATTACTCTAGAATGAAGGGGGGTATAGATTAGAGTTTACAGCACAGCAAAAGTAAAAGTTATTTAGACAGAGAAATTCATATAGTGGAGGTGTCTGGAGATTATTTTCTTCTTTTAAATTTTGTGAAGCAAAATGTATTGTGGTACTTAGACAAATTCCAGCCTCTAAAGAAAACAGATACAGAAAAAATATAAATGTCTGAAGTATCACTGAAAATTTATAAATGATGCTATATTATGAACTTTCCTTTTAAAAAGGGAGAAAATGTACTACAGAAGACATGGCACTTTGTATGTGTGCTTTTTGGATCAGCAAGCCCAGGCCTTTTGTTATACACCAATTGATTTTAAGTACAGATTTTACACAGTGCGAGCTCTTAGGATATTTCTCATTTTTAAAAATTCATATAGGAAGCTGAGAGATAGATTTAGAAGAGAACACAACACATATTTGTAAAATAATTGCAGTTTATTGACCAAAGCCATTAAAGGCACTGCAGACAACAGCATTACTTGACAGTCCTCATGGAGTTATTGATTCACTTCTCTCTCCCAAAAGCACAGTTGCTCAGGCTTTGTTCAGTTTACTGAGCACAAGGCAGAAGGCACCTTTTCATTGCCACTGCTCCAGTTGTTATTAGACACCACTCCCCTGTGCTGCTTTTGACAGGAAAGTATTGGTGTGAGGTGCCAGGCAGAGACAACACTCCTAATCTAGAGGTGTGTTTGCTGTTAGCACAAGGGCTGCATCTCTGGCCCCGGCAAACTGTGGAGTCTCCTCCAGATTCCTGCTTTGCCCTTGCACAGGCATCTTAAAAAATTGTTATGAAGGGTTGCAACAACCTGTGATTGCAGTGGTGACATCTTGATACTGCTTGCAAATGAGAAAATCCTGAAGGCTGAGCTTCCTGATGGAACAGAACACATCCACTGATCTCTTCCCACAAAGGAACGGATCTTAATGCTGTGAAAAATCTGAAAGGAGCCCAAAGGCAGCTGGGAAGAGTGTGCTCTGACGAAGCAGTCAGTGTTCACAAAGGAATTCAGTGGGGCAGGAGGGCCAGGCATGCAGAGATCTAAATGCAGATGGGCACCCAACTCAAACTCTGCTTACATCAACCGTGGAATCAAACCCCAGAGCTGTAAGAGGTTTCAAGAATCAGGTACCTGTGATGACAGACAAGGAGCCCTTGGGTTCCCCCTCTCTGGTCACACGAGCTACAGCCAGGACCGCACCCGCTCCCGCGTGCTGGACATGTTCTGATGTGGTGACCACTGCAGGTCCTCTGCCCCACACCCTCTCCCTCCAGGCAGCAGCTGTTCCTGCTGAGCCTCTTCACAAGGCTCATTGCTTTGGAGTGACACCGCAGCCACCTAAGATCCAGAGAAACCTCCAGGGAATGGATTCCGTGGAAATGAAGCTCCTGCAGCTCACTGAAGCTGCTTCAGAAATAGTCCACTGCTGTAGTCCAGTGGCTCCTCTGTAGATGGCCACAGCTGCTGCAGCCCTTGGAGGAGCATTCAGTTCATCCAGAGCCTGTTTGACAGAGCAATTCCCAGAGAAGAGCCACGTTTCCTAACTCCGTGCCATAACACAAATGCATTAGCCACATTTAAAAGCATCATTACAGGCACTTGTTCTTCAAACTCTTTTTCCAATTGCAGATCAAATGTCAAAAGCATGAATGGGTTTGTTTCAGAATAACTGTCAAGAATGCAGCCAAACTTTGATCTTATTTTCTGGACTTATCAGTGGCACGTCGGTGCTTCGGGAAGGGAAGAACTGCTTGATCCCTTCTCAGCATGTAAGCTGGAAAAGAACAGCTTAGGGATCTCTGCCTTCATTGTATGCTGTGAATGATGACACGTGCACAGGGAGAGCAGCAATACAACCAGCACAGGCCCCAGACCTACTTACAGCTGGCTTTTGGCAGCTTGATGTCAGCTTGAGTTTCCTTCAATTTGTTTTAAAAAGTTGCAGATTACGACAACACATTAATCACTGTGCAGAACAGTAACTCCACAATGAAAAGCGCTTGTTCCAAGTGGGAAAGTGTATTCATAAAGAAAAACATTTGCCATTCCACATTTTACTGAATGGGTTGGCATTTCCCAGTGGCATCATGTTCTCATCAGAATTCCAGCTGCAGTGCTATTGCCTGATCCAACCCCATCCCCGCACCAGCCACCTGAGATGATCAGCATCGAACTCCTCTGTTGCTAGACAATCTTTTGATCTGGGACAACTTCAGTGGATGTGACCAGACTAAAAAAAAAAGAAAAAAAAAAACAGACTACCAGTCCTGTTCTGGTTAAAGAACTTGAAGTGACCAGAAGGAAATCAGTGCTGTGGAAATATGGTATCCCAGGAGAACTGACCCGCAGTGCTGCTGCTGTCAAAAGTGAAAGACAGATAGTTCAGGCAATGGCAGAACTGTCTGTTCTCTGTACTGGGGAGAAAAGTGTCAGCTGAGAAACAGGCTAAAAAAGCATCTAAACCAGGTGGCTTCATTCTCTCAAGGTCCAGAAATACCAAAGAGAAACAACCTTGCAGTGACTCCAATTCATTACAGCACTAGGGAACCTGCCAAACAACTCAACCGTAAAACAAAAACACAGGCTGCTTTACTCCCAGCGTCAGGCAGGGGCACGAGAACAATTGGTTTCTCGCATGGAAAACAAGAGAAGGGAACAGGCTTTCAGCTCAAAACTAAGCCTATAAGATACAAAGTAATAAGGTAATGTTGCTAGTTACTTAAAAAGGCACTTATGTCCCCATTTTACAAGTTCATGGTCACTGCTTACATCCTGCCAGGCACAACTGGAAGCAAACAGTCTGTCTGATATTGGTACCAGGCAGCGGGGCAGGCTCTGGAAGAACCCCACTTCCCTTATTGGTTTGCTTTGAGGGAGGAAAACCATGAACTGAAGGACAGCATCAGACTTCTGAGCAGACAATGGATAAAAAGGGGGTGAAAGGAGCAAAAGATTTCATGGCATGTGTGCAGAATAAATGAGGGTCTTCCAGCTCAGATAAAATGAGGAGCTGAGAAAGCCAGGACTTAAAAACTTTTATCAGTCACCAGCTGGGCAATGAGTGATTTGACTTGTGATAGGAACTTATTCCTATTCTTCCTTTGAAGTAAATTACACTGTTTTGAGCCTTGGTGTATATCTCCAGGGAACAATGGCTGAGAACTGACTGCATGGCAACAAACAGAACTGAGGGAATGCCCCAAAACTAACGGAAACAGTCCCTTGAATCCCTTAGTGAATTCACATCAGCAGTATTTACACCCATTGCATGTTCTCTCCAGCTGAACACACCAGAGAATGTGACTGTTGGCAGGAATCAGGCAAATGAGCAGTGAATAATAAGCTCAAGTAGAGACTATTCGCAGGAACTGAATCTTGAATTTGCATTCAGGTCAGAAGTGCTGGTGACAGCAGGCTCTGCTCATCCAAGCAGAGACAGGCACAGACTGTGGCTTCTCTGTCTGCTGTTTGACTTTCAAAACATTCCCTCACATGGGCACATACCCCACCTTGCTCTGCTCCCTGAAATTAAAAGATGCAACACTCTGAGCTGATTCAAGGAAATGATGAAAAGAGACATCTGTCAGAAAGATGACGGGTTTTCAAATGGTTTCTACATCTGGTCCAGAGCCATTAGTGGCCATTAGGAGTGGGTGACAGCACTTAGGATGGAGCAGCTAAGAAGTCCACGATATTGATAAGCAAGAAGCACTTTTTATCCAGCCTCTTTAACTTGGTGATGTTCTAAAAGGAAGCCAGATTCTCTGTGCATGGCGTATCTTCATTTTTGTAATGGAAAACTTCATCAACTGTGTCTGCTTTATGTGATTTTAAAACTCTGGCAGAAAAAAACCTGAGAGATTTCATAACTCTCAACACCTCCTCAGCCCTACAAAATTTAGGGGAAAAAAAAGTGCTTTGCAAAACTCTGTCAGTCACCCTTTGGCTTCTTAAGTCTCTGCACTTTCCACCGTGGTAACTGTCTGCTAGTGTTTTCAGGGACTAGAGAGAATTCCCTCACTTAACTGCATTGTCAGGGGAGATTAATGCAAGGTGGGAGCTGGAAGAGAGGGAGCTTGGCTTGCCTTTGTTCAAGGTCATTCAACCACTCCCTTCACAGAGCCCTCTGGCACCTAAGCTTCCCCACCACAGGAATTATTCCCTCACTGTATCTACCCAGAGGTGAAACCAACCCTTTCCTAGGGGCAGCCAAAATCTCGAGCTGTTCAGAGAACTCTCAACAAGACCTGACTGCCGCTTCTCTCCCTGCCTTGCGCTGTGGCTGCTGTGACTCCTTGCCAGCTGTCCCTCTGCACACAGAGCAGCTCGGGTGCCTCTCCCTTACTGCTTTGCTTGGGAGCTGCAGGGATTTGCTTCAGCTGGGGGAAAGTTTCACTCCTTGAAGGGGGCAGCTGTGGTCTTTTCTTTCCACAGAACCAGAGTTCATTCTCAGCTTGCCAAGAGTACAAGAGTATCGAGTTTCCTTGTTGGCTCAGACTTTTCAGTAGTCACTGGGACTTTCAGGTGACCAGCATATTTTTAGATTGGGCTCTGCTGGGTCCTACCACAACAAAAGGTTCGGGGCTGAGTTTATGGAAAAAAACCCCTCTTGTCATTATTTTTGAAACAAGTTCCCTTTAATTTTAAAGTCGCATTTGGAACAAAAGTAAATAGCTGTTTCACAGCATTATTTTTACTACAAAACCAGCTGCAGCCCAGAAAAGAACTTCCTGACCTCATCTGGAGGGCTGTTACACTTATGTTTTAAGTACAGGAGTTACGGTTACTCTTTACAGCAAATTATTTCATCACAAGGCAATGTATTGGAGCCTTGGATTAATGATCTGTGAGTATGACACTTCCACAGCTGATAATCAAGTAAATCTGTGTGTCTAAACACACACCAACACACCTATGCAATTGTGGAGCTGTCCATAGCTGCCTTTTTCAGGAACTCCAGCAGCATGAGGTCCCTAAATCTCTCAGGTCTATCTGAGAGTGCTCGTTCTTTTCCTCACAGATGTATTCCTTATCATGGTTACCAATACCCTCTCTCACTCCTGAACTATTTGTCACATGCTGTACTTTTGTTTTCCCACTAGCAGTGCTGGTGTCTCTAATGTGATGTCTCAACCTTGCAACCCAAAACGGGGGAAGGGTTTTGTCTTGCAAAAACACAAAAACCAACACAAGAGAACAGACTTTCCCTTCCTGCAAATATCTCATCCATCATTCTGGCAAGCATGCTGACAAGAAAGGAGTAAAGTGTCACAGATGTCCTCTAGTAGATTATGTCTAATTGACCATTTTGCACCCCCACGAGGCAGTGCCGTGTCTGAGGGGGTTCCTTTACTCACTGAAAACAATCAGAGTCAAAACCATTCCTATGACGCTGTTTTCCTCTTCTTCCTTTACTCACTGCATTGCCCTGCTGTGCACACACACACTCCTCTGGTCACACATCGTATAAATAACCACAATTTCTCCGCAAAAGGAGAAAGAAGGGACCTTAAATATTATCCAGTTCCACTCCCTGCCATGGACAGGGACACATTCCACTATCCCAGGTTACTCAGAGCCCCATCCAGCCTGGTCTTGAGCACTCCCAGGGATGAGGCATCCACAGCTTCTCTGGGCACCCTGTGCCAGGGCCTCACCACCCCTACTCACAGTAAAGAATTCCTTCCTGATATCCAATCTAAACCTACTCCCTGGCAATAAAGGTATTCACAGACACAGCACATGTGTGCTGAGATGTTTGAGCAAATTACCTTCGCTAATGCACAGGACTAATTAATCAGTGCATTAATAAATGGTGTAGACATTTCAAACTCCTTTAGGATTTATGAAGCATTTAGAACTGTCAACAACATATTATGCCCAAGTAGTACAGAGCAGGATGGGAATGAACAAAAAGGACATCTCTGGAGGGTCAGAGTGAGCCCATCTAACATAGGCACTGGATTTTCCCAGTTATCTAAGTTCTTCAGGTGTGATAGATGTTGCCTCTCTGAGGATCCACAACACCCTGAGAAGGTCATGGTCAAAGCTCAGTAATTCACTAATTCACTTCTTTTTACACCCCAGCAGGACTGTCCTCCAATCTTCTTCTCTTACCTCTTAGCATAGTGACTGGCAAATTTATCTAAAATGTGGCAGTTTTAGATTCAACATTCTTCTCCTTTTTCAGGGACTACAAACAAGATCCCAGTTAAATTCCCTAAAATTTAAACCAAAATGTTTTATCTAACCTTCCTGTTAAAGTTGTAAAATACTCCCTGAATCACAGACAACAAAAAGAAAAAAAAAAGGAAAATTAATTACTGCATTGCATGCTGACTGCAAGTTCCATCTGGAAGAGAAAGAAGCTAAATCTGAGGATGTTTATTGTGAGATAAATAAGCCTGAAATCCAAGAATTTGCAGCTAAACAAAGGAGTTAACTACCACATTACTTCTCACTCTTACTTACTTGGCTTCAATCAATATTTTGCTGTCTACTGAAAATCAAAAAACCCAGCAGACTGATGACTAGGGCACTCCACCAGCCCATACAACATGCAGGCAGTGGTCCTGTCAAGGTAAGGGCAGCAAAATCACGTCTCTCACATCCTGTATATGAGCTCTTAACACTGATGTATTCAGGGAAATCTGAAGAGTAGGAAGAAAATAGCTTTGCTTTTCTTTCCCCTGCCTAGTAAGAAAGAGCTGTTTCAAGGACCTGTTCATAGCAAGCAGTTCATCAATATAAATCCCAAGCTAACATTAGAGCCGAGGCCAAGAACCCGAGGAGGGCTTGGTCAGCTCAAAGCAGGCACTGCAATATCCTGCCCTGAGTTACCCAGCTCCGTGCAAGCAGCTCCAGGACAATCCCATTCTCTCTGTCCCCGAGGCAGCGCTGGCTGCGAGCAGAGCGCTGGCAGCACACGGCTCAGCAGCCTGGCTTCGCACCCGACCCAGCTCCCAGAACGGCTCCTCTTTCCTTCCCGTCCCACAGCTCACCATCCAGTCTATTTTAAGCCCAGAGGTATTCAAACAATAAGAAAACTTTTTGGGGGATGCTGTTCCGTGCATAATTTAGCTTCTCTAGTCATTTGGGTGTCCTAAGGGTACTGCAGCGATTCTCCAGAAATAGAGAAAGAGGGATTGGAGGAGTTGTGTTTGTGTTTGTATGGGTTATCCTCTTAACCCAAACAGATTAAACACACTAGAATTTTGAGGAACCAGCTTCCCTGCAGCCTATCTGGTGGAATATAGCTCCCTTCTGTGGAGACAGCATGACACAGGCACAGACTGCCTCGTTTCCCCAGGAGCCTGGAAAGGTTTGGAGAAGGGAAAACACATTTCCTACCTATCTAACACCATGCAACACAGAGAGAGAGAGATGAATTGCTTTGCTTTAGTCTATCATTACCTTGTCATAAAACACTATTAGCCTAATGCTTCATTCCATGGGAGCCTCGCAGCATTGTGCTCTCTTTTGGGGGACACAAGCAGCTGGCTCCAAAATACATTCTGCCGTGGAGGAATCCACGTTGAGGGTTTAAATTATCTGCATATCTTTAATCTTAATCCAGGGAGCTGTGGAGGATCTGCTAGTTTTTTATAATGGGGCTGGGGTGAGCTGCTGTGAGCAGGGTAATAGAAACAGTATTTCAGCCTGTCTGCCACTGATTTGTGTAATGGCTGATGTTAGCTACGGCATAATCACGGCGCTAAATGGAAAATAAAGAATAAAAATGCATTAAACATATGTTTTTATGTTGTGTTTTATTATCACATTTTTTATTGCACTTTCAGATTCTGTTGTTCCTTCCTTTCTGAGATCAATTTACTTGCCTGGCAGCAGTTTTCTGTATTAAAGCTCGAGAAAGCTGATCTGCTTTGTCTTATTCTCTTGATTACGGGAGATTTCAGCCTGAGAGCTACTAAATTCTGAAGACTGAGGTCTATGACCTCTTTTTAAAGTTGCTGTTACAAAAAAAGACCAGTTCATGCAAATTATTGTGCCTTAAATAATAATCTTTATTTCCCAGAAAGATGTTTTTTTCTTTCCTCTATGACTTTTTCACCATATATTGTTAATTCTTCTATCCATTACTTGTCATATACTGTTTCTGATATTTGACAATAATTTCAGATAAGTGATTTAGTGCTGCCTCAAATAAGGAAAGACATGATTTACCATCATGCCCACTATTTCCTCTCCTTTTAAAGGAGAAACTACTCCCAGATCTCATCTTTGGTTTCCAAGGTGCCTTGCAATTCCTCCAGCAAGTGTCAGACACCCATTTATGTCCCTAAGTCACCATCCAGCCTTGGTGACTTCTGGGTGGGTCACACCCGTCTGTTTTTTTGGGCAGGACTCTGCTGACCCACAACAGCTTTCCCATCACCCCTCCTGCAGCTTGCTATCACGGGTCCTCTCTGGTTTACACTCTGTTTCCAGCACCCAAATCCACAGGAACTGCACCCAAATGTCACCTCTGAGTCCCTGGATGCCAAACCACCGTAATAAAATAAAATAAACCTGTGACAAACAGCCTGCTCACCAGATTGTAGCAGGAGCCACCTGCAGACCAGCTGGTGCTCAAAGAGGAGTCAGCAGGTACTCCAGAATTCCCTGCTCCAGAGCTGAGCTCCAGTTTTAATGGCAGCAAACCAGGTTCATTTCCAGCAATCCCTGTATGTGTTTTGTCAGAAGCTCCTCAAAACCAGATTTCTGTGATATACGTTATACTTGACAAATATGCTTCTTCCCAAGAAATAGACACTTTCTCAAAGAATTTCCAGCTTTCAGAATCTGAGGCAATCCCAGGCCACGCCAGACAAATTAAGGCAAGCCTTAACTGTCAAATACAAGCTGTCAATCTGCACATCCCAGCCATGGAACCACCTGCATTCCCAGCCACCTCTAAGTTAAGCACCCAGGCTGCAATCCCCTTTCCCTCAGCCTCTGTGTCTTAAACCTTAGCTCTTCCATTCCATTAGGAACTATTCATTCTAGAGCCTTAAAGACTTTTCTCAGGCTCAAACCTAACTCCACAAACTTGATTCCAGTCCAGTTCTGCCCTCTGTCCTGACTTCCATGCATATCAGGCAAGGAAGAAATATTCTCTTTCTCCTCTAGTATCATAAGCAGCACCATTACCCCCTTAACAATGCTCCGAGAGGAGAGCACGGGCTGAACATAATAAAAATCTCTTGTAAACTGGCTGGACTCAATGTAGTGTATTCCACTTTCATGCCACCCCTGACAGGTGCTGAGAAGTGTCCTGTAAGAAGCATAACTGTGAACTAACAAGTGTTAAATCTGCTGATGCTTTCACAGGAGCATAACAAATGAAGTGCAGCCAGACCACCCAGCAGAGTCACACCAGCTGCTGGCTAAAGGCACATATTTTATTCACTGCCCTTTGCCATGCTCCTTCTCATGCACCTATAAACTGCTCAATCCTTTTTATCATACAAAAAGAAACTCTGGTATTTCCAGAAGGAAATTCAGGAAGTAAACAAAGGAATTGTGCTGGGAAGAAAGGGTTCAGCCAAATGCATCGAAGGGATGTGTGGGCCAGGAGAACGTGGAGAGCAACAGAGACTCTGTCATAAATCAGTGAGTTACCACCTTTCTCTCTCATGAGGTGGCATCTGGACATTTTTAACCCCCCAGCAATAACCTTCTAAGAACACAACAGAAAAGTTTTGTGGCTGCTACAGGGAAAAATATCATCTGCACGGTCTTGGTGAGAAGAGGTCACTTGCTTCCTTGGAAAGATTACAGAAAAAGGAAGAAATCATAGCAAGGGAACTCTGTGATACATGAGTACCTAGAAACCCACGAGAAAACCTAATCCCCTATAACTGCTGTGCAGGAGCTGAAAGGCAGTCATTTAACCTTTGGACTGCCACTGCTACACAGCTACAAAAGCATCCATGTGAAACATTTAAGTGGTCAAAGCTACAGCTCGGAGAGACCTATCCTACTCCCATGAAGTCCGACCCACTCAGTTCCCAGAGAGAAGATTCATCATTTACAGCTAATAAATACTTTACAAGTAAAATAAACTAGCATATTTCTAAATCTGGAAATGCTACTCTTTCTCAGGCAGACAGTTCCTCATCTAAGCAGGCAGTACAAATGCATTTTTCTGCTGTAGAGACACTCACTGCTCCTGGCATGGGTTCACATTACTGAAGCATCTTCTTTTTCACAGCAGAGACATGTTCTAGGAAGGCTGGGATATAATTTTACAGACAGAGGCTTGGGTGAATCCTGCCTTTGGGACGTTGTTATCTAACGGTAAATATACTGTACATGCTGCAGGGAGGGTGGAATGGTACTTTCCTTAACCTAAAAAACGTCTCTATGACAGAAGAGAGCTTATAACATTAAAATCAGAGAGATAAGACATACAGGAATGACAGGCACAAAGGCTCTGAAAAGGCTCCCAGCACAGTCAGGCAAATATAAGCACATTGCCCTCACCATGACCAAGTCTATTCCCGCCCAAAAATGGGACTCTGGAGGAGCAGCTCTGTGAAGGTCACGTGGCAGAGCCCATCTCAGACCGGTTGTGTTTGGTTACTGTCCCTTTCACCAAGAATCACAGAATCAGGGAATATCCTGAGTTGGAAGGGACCCACAAGGATCATCTTAGCCCAACTCCTGGCCCTGCACAGCACACCCCAAGGTGTGCACACACCATGTGCCCGAGAGCCTTATCCAAACACTCCCAGAGCTCTGTCAGGCTGGTGCTGTGATCAATTCCCTGGGGAGCCTTTCCAGCACCCAACCGCCCTCCAGGGAAAGAACCTTTTCCTAACATCCCACACAAATTGCAGTAAACCCGGTCTTAGCCATAAACTTTTTCAAACACTTTTCTTTCCCAGGATGTGCATTCCCCAGAGTGGGCCTCAGTATTTTGATCCTGTGCTCCTTCTGGTCCTGGTGCAAAGCAGCTGAGCCCAGCCAGCTGCCATCCCATCCTCCTGCTCTCTCTTGTATGCCAGCAACATTCTGAGCCATTTGTCATTAAAAAAAAAAAAAGAAGAAAAGGAATTTCTTCTGTCTGCATTCCATAGAGCCTCGCTGCCTCTGGCCCATTGTTTAGCACCATGTCCATGTCTGTTCCTCACTGGATATTTCCAAGTTCACGCCAGGCAAGGCTCAGACCTCAGTTTATGCCCATGTACAGCACTGTGGGGAGTGCAGAGAGGAGAAACCACACCAAGCCAGGGACTGCTGATGGATCAGGGCCTGGGGGAAGCTGATAAAAGAACAGTGTGGCTTGCACACCAAACTGCTCAGGCAGCTTGTACAAGAAATCTGCACCCAGAGAAAAGGTCAGCCGAGTCCTCACATGTTGTGACAGCTTGAGAAAATGTAAAAATAGAGAAGGGGTAGGAGGAAAGATGTACTGAAATAGAAAAGCTTTTTTTCCTTCTACAATGAAGGTGAAAAAACATCCAAAAATTTCTTGTGAAATTGCTGAACAACTGTGGCATCTGATAGATCAGAGATGGGCTCCTGGAGGTGTACAGCACTCATAGGCACACACATTTCCAATACTGTGGGGAGTTTTCCCCACTCTTGGGCACTGCAAGTCCTATTGGTATAATAGCCTGAGAGCTCTGCTGAATACAGGTGGGCTTAAAATGTGCTTTAATTTAAAACACTTGCCTGCATTCCTTGCTGAATCAGAATGAAAATCCTGTGTGTTGGCACAGCCTCAGCTTTACAGATGCAAGAATTATACCAAGGAGAATGAAGTGAGTCTGTAATTTCCAGCAAAATAACAGACTTACGAAGCTATCAAGGGCCACAAACAAGAACGGAGAGAAACAAGGCCAAGATTTTTATCTGTCCTTGAGTCATGGAAGAGCATGAAGGAAGACACAGAGGAAAATCTTTCTTTTCCCCCCTTTTCTCCTGGCTTGGCTGAACGAGCGTGTGTCTGCAGCTCCATTCAAATCGGATTATCTCACTTTCAGAAATGAATTCGCCAATGAAACAGCTGCTTATCATGAGGCTGCAAATAGGATGTCCCCCAGACCACTAGCTCCCAGAACCTGGGATGAGCACTTAGAAATGTGTAGGGCTAAAGGAATGTTTGTTCTTCCTCACAGAAGACAAGTATTGGTAAGTTTTCACTATGCCAGCTCCCTGCTGCTTTCTTTCTCACACTGCTTGCCCCAAGGTAAACCACATAATTTGAAAATTATCAGAGAGTTACATTCCTATTATTGCACTAAAAACATGTGAGGTTTTCTATAGAGACCTCTGGTCAAACCTTTTAGCAATTCTCTTTAAGAAAAGAACAAAATCATGGCTCTAATTTGAAATGTAAAGTGATGATGCCATGATTGAGATTTTCAATGCAGAGTGAAAAAAAGAACCACAAAACCCAACCAACTACAAAATAAAAAGAAAAAACCTGATAAACTAGTGCATATTTAATTTGGGTGACTTTTTATATACCTCCACAGCAATAACTAACCATATCAAGCCAAGGGTTCTTGAGGTGTTTTTGGCAACATGATGGAATTGCATTTCCTACTGCTGAAGAGCAGCACCAAGCCTCCACAGCCAGCTTGGAGCATGGCTAAAAAATGTGTGGGTGTGCTCTCAACCACACAGATATATCCATCATCCAGTGTTTAATGCTGTTATATGTCTGACCACTGGCCCATCCCTTACATATGCAGCCACCCTTTGCTGAACAGTCACTGGTCTAGAAAGTGCTAACACTTATTTACCTTCAAGCCCTTGGAAGTAAACGTGCAGAAGCTTATTTAAATATTTAAGTAAATTAGATTGTCTTGTTTTCCAGAAAAACTACATAAAATACACAAAACATTTTGGTGTGAATAGAAGCTAAAGAGACACAAAGAAAGTGCCTGAAACTTTCTTTAGTGCTTTCCTAAGGCAACTCTACATCCCACAAAATCGGGTCTGTCCAAGGCTTTCAAGTATATTGGAAATTTCTGCATAAAAACAGATTTCAAAGGACTCAGTGAGGACTGATTTTGAAGTATAAAGCAGTCACAGAACACAGACTTGAATGGTCGCTCCCAGTGAGCGTAGCTTGAAGTTGCTCATGAAAGTGGCCTTGAAGAATAACTTCCTCCTGTCAAGAGCAGGTCTAAAAGACAAAGAAGTGTAGTGAGATGGGGAGAAATGAACCTTAGGATTCCAGAAATGTCTTGGTCCTAGACCTGTAGTTCAGTGCCAGGGACAGGCTCGGTTCCTAACAGCACTGACACAGTGAGGACGTGACACAGGGACTGCTTAGGTGAAAGAACCTGTTGTGGAATTCAGTATGTTCTGGACCAGTAAGGAACCCTTTTCCTCAGCCCAACACCTGGTATTCAGATGATGGATTACATGACTTTTGTGTTCCTAAAAGAGCTGTGTGATTCCTCCTGTCCCAGGCTGACAGGATTAAGGATTAGTGAAGTCTGGAGAGGAGCTGCCACTGGTGAAATCCAGTAGCCACCATCTCCCTTCCTCCCAGAATGACTCAGGATTCTTTGTTGTTTATTTGTTTCACACAGTCAGACACTGCTACACTGCTCAATACCACCAAGAAAAAAATAAATAAACAACAAAACAAACTTTGGATTTGTAACTTAAATACTGAAATGAAAAATGGGGAAAGCTAGAGGGAACAGCAAGCTTCAAGTTTCATGTATTGCTTGCTGTTTGTCTCCCTGCATAAGGGGTGCTACAAAACCATCAGAGATGCTCAGTGGTTTGCCCCAGCCCCATCCCTGCTGAGCTCATGGCTGGATGCTGTCAGGCTTTGGTCCCCCGCCAAGCAGGGAGCATCCTGCCTCAGCATCCACGGCCTTTGCTGGGGCAACCACCTTCCTGCCTTCTGGTGAATCTGAAGGGAAGGCAAAAAAAAAGGCCAGACTAGTTCCTGCTGCTACTGTACAGCTCAGGAAGCACGAAGTGTTTGTCAGTTTGAGCGAGCCAATTGCTTTGCCAGCCTCAATAGCAGCCTGGCAGATGAGTGCTGCTGCTCCCAGCAGTGCACGGAGCTGCGGAGATGCAGAAGGGTCACTCAGCTCGTGGCTCACTCAGCTCCTGCTTTGTGGGACTAAGATAACCGTGCAAATAGAGCCCAGAAGAAATCAGAGCAGCACTCTGCTGCAGGTTGCTGTCTTCAGACACACATGGCTGCCTTATTCCCAAATCACAGGGCTAATGAAGAGACGCCGAAGGATCTCAAGGTGAATCGGGAACAGAGAGATTGATTTTGCAAACTGCTGAATTGAACTTTGGATTAAGTGTGAGCCCAGAGATAAGTAAAGTAGCCCTTAAAGCTGTAACACCCTATTGCTCCTCCCAGTCTTCAATTTCTCTTTCTCTTCTGCTCTGCAACAGATTGATATGAATTACTCAATAATCACCAAATCCCCTGGGCTGCAGCCTTCAACTGACAGAGAAGACCTTATCTCTGTCCTGGGAGTAAATTGTCCTTTTTCTAGTTTTTCAACTGTTTGTTCTGAACTTTAAGGACAGAATATCAGACTCCTAATCCTAGCACAAAATCTTCTCTCGTTTCATAATAATCAGGGAAAAATTTAGTGATCAATAATCATATTCAATAAGCCTTGTGTGTGTATAAGATTCTGCGTGTGACTTTACGTAAGTCACTGGATTTTTTTATGCTTCTGTTCTCAATCTGTTCTGAGAAGTTATAGTTCTCTCTTTTTCTGCTTTTTTTGTTTAGTTAGACCTCAGCCACTTCAGCACAAGGTCCCTAAAGCAGCCCCCAAATCACAGTAGTGCCCAAAGATACATGTAATGATAAATACTTATATACACACAGACCCATAAAGATGGCACTTTTAAATGGATTTATGATTAAATCTCTCATATTTCAGGATGAGAAGAGGAATATTATTAAACTCAGAGGCACTAAATAACTGGTAAACCATAAATATATACCCTAAATAAACCAAGCTCTATTAGCTGTACTCTACCATTCCCTTTGAATGCCTCTCAGAACAACAAGAAAATGGCATTTCAGGCTCCAACTCCTACTTCAGTTTAAAACAAGTCCTTAGCAGTAGAAAATGAAAGAAATAATTTTAAATAGGTAATGAGTTTCAAGGTGAGCACCTTACCCCTGGCACTTTTCAATTAAGAGTGCAGGACTTGCCTGTCTTGAGAATACTATTACTGACAGTGCTGTTCTAATATATTTTTAGAGGATTGCCCTCAGGGCTCCAGTTTCTTCAATCCACATCCTCATCTCTTCCTTCCGAGGTTCCTGCTGAGATTCTGACAACCCATAATATTTCAACCCCTCTCATCCTTTCCACCTTCTTCCCAACTAACACTGAACAAACATTTTTTAACCTACTTTATTGTTGTTTTTCTAGCAGCTGAAGGCCCCACGTGTGAGTAGGCTGTTTGAACATCCTCAGGAAAGGTGGTGCTGGTGGATGAGAATTAGCAGACTGGCCTAAAGAATTCTGTCTGTGCTGTCTGTGGGATTGCATACAGATTGCTCTGTTCAAGCCTCAGGTGTTCTCAGTGGTGGGAAACCAGCAAAAACCTGTGTGTGAGTAAACGCCAGCTCTCCTCCCCCTCCTGCTTTATGCCAAATACAAAGTCTGGGATTGCTAGAAGGCAATTTTGGGGAACTTTGGTCTTGCTGCCGCTTACAACAACCAGCTTGAAACCCAAACAGGATTTGGACTAACACAGGGCACAAGGTTAGCAGTTCCTACCCATTTCACAAGGCTGCCCTCCCAAAACAAAGCCCCTGCAGTGTCCAGAGGAGAAGAGTTCCTGTTCACCATCCCATTCACACTGCTTTTCATTCCTTTACCTTTTTTCACAACAGATAAATACAAACAAAGCAAAAGCTTCTCTAATTAAATTCAACATCTTGTCGCAAGGATGAGAAGTTCCAGGTCGCAGACATTTCTGTGCCCACTGACAGCTGTGCTATGATGATTATTATTAATAACAGCTACAAGTATGCTTGAAGTAGCACATGAGCACTGAGCAGGCAGCCCAAAGACATTATTTATTTCTTGGCTCACGTTAGATTTATTGTGTCAGGGGTTGCTTTGCAATTAATCTACAGCTCCTGAAAACTCTGCCACCTTTCTAATGTGGGGAGAATGTGGTTCCTATGAACTAACTGGGTATGAAGGTTATGATGTGTGTAATGAGAGCCAGTGTTTACAAAGCACAGCAACAAGTCACCAGAGGCCTGGCAAAATGGGGAGTTTACAAATCCCTGGATGTTTGTAACAGGACATAAGACCCAGTTTTTATTGCATATGTCACTTGCCATTGCTGGAAGGAGCCAGTGATGTATCCAGCCAGATAAACCACTCAGATGAAATTAAGGAAAAATAGCACCTTCCCAGTTTCCATTACCACAGAACAGTGCTGCTTCACCGAAACCACCCCACCACGGGGGAGAAAAACCATTTCTCCAGATCCTATTGGAAAAAAAGATGAAGACAAAAGCTCAAACTTACTGAAAAGAAAGAGAAAGAAACTTTCTAACAGGGGACTGTCAGGACTGTGCTCTGATCCTCTCTTTTGATATAGGTGGACTGAGAGATTTGTATCAGGGGCCTACAGAATCTCAGATCCGTCACACATCTCAGCTCTTGCCCAGGATCAGTCTGGAGGGGTTGCTGCAGATAGATGGTTACTTCCACACCTTTCTCACACATTTCAACAGCTTGGGTTTACTGAAAGATCAGCTGTGTGAATGTCTGGAGTTTTAGGTAAAGTTCCTTCATTGTCCAGGTTACCACAGGGAAAAACAACCTCAAGTTAAAGACAGTGGGAGTGAAGAACATCCTCTTCACTGTGAGGAGGAAATGAAGGGAGGATCCAGTCTCTCTGACTTTTAGGATGTGAGAGCACCATGTTCCATTATTCTAGCTCCTCCCTCTCATATTCTGGAGGCTTCTCACTTGTACACACACCTAAGGCTCAGTGTGCAACAGATGCAGAAAAGCCCCTTAGGATAACCAAGATCAGTAATGCCTTCTCAGGTATCATAAGTTTACAGGTCAATATCTAGGAGGAACATGATTGCATTTACGTGTGACTTGTTAGAATGCCAAGATGAAAATATCTACAATTCCATAAGTCCACGTTTATTTTTGCACACCCTGGTCTTTTACACATATAATGCAAACTCAAGCAAGTTTACACTAGGAACTAGTAGATTTAAATGTGATTTTTGTTTGTGAGACTCTAACTACAAAATCATTTCTACTATATTGGATTATTCAAAATTATTCCGATAAAAGGCAGAATTTTACAGATCATCATTTCTAATTCCTGTCTCTTCTAAAAGGTAACAGTTATGAGATAATCCATTGAGGTATTTTTGACAGATAAAACAGCTAAAAGCAGTTTCCTCACATGATTAAAATAACAGTACCCTGAATCTTCTGATGTGCCAGGTACACTCACTGCTCAGAACTTCAGCACAGAAAGCTGCCATGGACATCTGCAACAGAGGTGTAGCAGTATCCCGTGCAAGGCAATGGCTATTCCATTATCATCCCTTTTGTCAGGATTCGTGCCTCAATTATTATTCCCCTGATGAGGGAATTTTAATACCTTTTGCTAGGCGCTGTAAAGAATAGGACCTTCTGTCTTTTTAGCTTGCAGATAGTTGTTTATTAAGTCTTATCAGAGAAATGGGCCCATAGCCGGGTGTTAGACATAGCACAGAGTAAGGAATGCCAAGAATGGCCCCTTTATCTTGATAACACACTTTTTTAAAGGTAAATTATCCAATCAAAATTTAAAACGAAAGATATTTTCTTTTTTCTACCAATGTTCAATAATTCACCTTGTCACGTCAAAAGGAACTGTGAAACTTTTCATCCAATCATTCCAAACTACCTCTACGGCAGAATATGGAGGACAAGAAGAAGAAGAAGAAGGTCTAAAAGACAACAATTATCCTCCGTTTTGAAGTTTTTTGCTTTTATCTATTTAATATATTAACAACCCTAAAAAGTCTAAATTTTCACCCGGTGACAATCTTACATAATATCCCATCACCTAGTTCACACCAGAGTAAATTTTAACTCTTCCCAGAGAGTATATAGATTTCTCCATGGACAAAGGTCAGAAATGCTGATGTACAGGGTGGGTTTTATACTTAAAAACAGGCAGAGAGATATTCTCTGCATTCACCTTTTCACTCTCTTAGGTGCATGCCCTGCCTCAGGGCACGTTCCACCACACAGCAGCCTTGACCCACTGTACATGTCTGGGCAGCCAAACTCCTTCACCAGGCACAGGCAGCCAAACAGCTCCAACGTGTCCCCAGCCATGCCCAGAGTAACCTGGTGACACAGACAGGGGGGACACAGCCAAAAAGGAGAGTCTCTAACAGCTCGCTGAATGCATGGGAGCTGTGCATCCCTGCGTTTGCAAATCAGCTGCCTCGGAATTTCAAAGAGAGCTCAAGAGATTCAAATGACAAGTATGCTCCCATCTGGTGAAAAATTCTCTTTCAAAGGAGAGGAGAATCATGCTGCACTGACCAAAGTGCCTTGCCAGTAAGACTTTGAAATAACAACACACAAATTTCTCCAGCTGAGAAGAAAACTGTTTGGGAAAAGCTTCCAGTCACAGATTTGAAAACCTCTGCAGGCTCAACTCAAAAAAAACAGAATTCATGAAAAGCCAATCCGTATGACCCAAAAAAAATCATACCCACCTATTAGCAAAATCCATATGCAATAGAACAACCAGCTTGCATAGAGTAACTAATAAACAGCAGGCTTCTCTTTTCTCAAATCCATCCAAATCCAGATCTTTTTCACAGAATAGTATAAAAATAATTTCTCATAAGAATAAATTAAAGAAACATTTATTTTTTTTTCTTTTTTTGTCTTGGCTCAACAAAAAATAGTTCATTTCAAACAAGTCAAGTTTGTTCAAGCATACAGAGATGAACTTTTATAGATTTTAAGCAAACTTATCAAATGAAAGCGACAGGATGTGATAAATATTTTTTCATTATTTATTACAAACTGATCAAAAGCTATATCTGTGATCTGTAATGTCTGTATTTTATTCCAGATGATATCTAACATAGATAATTTCCATCAATAAGGTTTTTTTAATGTCAGAAATTACATTCATTACATGCTGGCTCCTATAACCTGTTGGGAAATTACTCCTCCTAAGCTAACCAACAGGAAATCTTACAGTGATAACATAATTGAAGCAGTGCATATGAAATAAATGGTCTGATCAACATCAATCCCTGTTCAATAACCCATTAATACCTCATCCATACAAGCACTTAACCGACAACTGGCATCATTCTGCAGGAGGCAGAATGAGACAAAAATACTGGCAAAATCATCCCAACTATTTAATGACATGAGCAGCAGTGATTCCTCTGGGTAAGTCTAAATGACATCATCAGCCAGTTATTAGCCTCCTTTTTCTAGACATCCACATTTCCACCACCCTAGCTGCATTAGAAAGAGATTTTGGAAATACAAGTTCAGTGTTGGGGAACCAGGGAGGTCAGAGGTGTTAAAATTGGTCCCACCAAGTTTCATTTCTCTTGCAGGAAGATCAAAAAGTTCTGATTTTAGCCAAGAAGCTCAACTCCCTACAGAAACTGGGAGATGCCTTACCTGCCTCTCCAACAAAAAATGAACAAACAGATTTTAAAATTAAATACAATACCTCATTACACATGCCATCCTTTATCTTTTAATTTTAGCCAGAAATACATGAGCAGGAGATGCTAACAACTTTTAATTTTAAGGGCAGGAAGAACTGTGGCAATCACCTAATCACATCTGCTTGAGCACATGGAATGGTCCCCAGCAATTCCGATACCAAAAGGAATAAAATGTGGCTGAGCTAAAAGCACTCCTCTTAGAAAGCAAATTCTTATTTAAAGACTGTGAGTAGTGATCAACAAATCACTTTCCTCAATAAATTACTGTAGCAGTTAATTAAAATGTGTCCCTTATGTTCAGTTTTCTTTGGCATCCAACATGTAGAGAGCAGACTTTGTTTTATCTTGCGTTACATCCAGGCAAAGTTTGAAAGGTCTGGCAGTAATTTTTCTCTACAAAAATGGATAGAAACTGGAGGCACCTTTCTGGTACACTGCCTGATGCTTCTACACCATCAAAAAGAAGGCAGAAACGTTGCTTCTACTCCAATTTCTGCTAGTGGCTGGTGCCTGGAAGGTGTTCGTGCTGCAGCTACCACATGTGTCACAACTTGTGCCAGCACCTCTTCAATCACAACCACCACCTGCCCTGGCTAGGGTGCTCTGGCCCATGAGTCCCAGCACATGCTGCCATCACACCTTCATTCTGTGGTGCACACACATCTTTCCACAATAAATACAAAAGCTCTTTAATTTTCTTCTCTTTTCCCTCCACACTGCACATGCTCGTGATGAAAGATGCCTTGTTATTGTCTCCTTGCTACTCTGAACAGACTGAATGCTGTAAACTCTCCCAAAAGGATAAAGATTCCAAAAGATCTGTGGGAAGCAGGACAAAAGAATATTTTTGCTTTCCAACAGCCCAGCTTCTCCTATGGACCCTTTTTTCCTCCTCCCTGCCCCCAGGTTGGCATAGACTCCCTCTCCCACTGCACAAAGGGGAAAATTGACTCTGCCATTTCCAGCTGTGTGCAAGGGCAGGAGGAATTGGTACTGCAGGAATGCCCCAGCCCACATGTGGGGCCTTTCCTGGGCAGGGGTGGGCAGGGATGAGTGGCTTATCCCTGTGCTGCTCTCCCAGCTGTTCTCCCTGCCCCAGCTGAGGCAGGGAAGGCAGCCCAGTGCCCGGGGCAGCTCCAGGCTTTGCTGTATCCAAAACCTGCCCTGCAGCCACCTCTCATGTCAACGGACCAGAGTTGTGTGTGTTGGGGTGAATCACATTAGAGCTATTTAGTACTGGGAATTTCTATATTTATAACATAACAGTGGCAACTTAAGTGCTCCAAGGTCCCTGGACTCACACATCTATCTTCTGGAATTACTTGTCATCGAGGTGTCAAACCCAGGAGCATCAGGATGACAGTTTGTTAAAATGGGCAAGCTAAAAGATTCTGCTAAGGTAACACTTGAATAGCTTATGAACCACTCATTTTAATATTTGATTTAAGCTTGAGGGAGTTGACTGTGTGTGGAAGTGCAGGGCCTGACAATAAACAAAGGAGTCATTCATAGGGCAAAAGCCTTTTGCTTCAAACCAAACTTGCAGAATCATGGCAGGCTGTCTCTTATTATGAACCTGTTTCTCCTGCAATTGGTTTGAACACACACTGGTCCTGGGCATCTTCTACACAGGAACAGTCAAAATACGTGACAGCTCTGTGATCCAGATGTGCTTCTGTTTTGTACCATTGTTTTCTTTGCAGATGTAGCATCGGCTACCACAAAAGAGGATATTTCATCTAGTGGTCTCAACCCTCAGCTCCTTGCCACCATCTCTCTGACAGCTGTTGCTGAACTGGGGGACACTTTTCCTGGCAGAGCTGCTTGGAAGAGCCCTTCTTGCTTCAGTTGGAAGAAATGGCTGGGTTAGCCAAATGGAACAGGTCTGACCAGTACATGGGGTTTGGAGAGGGCAGTAGGTGGGATGTGTTCTGGGGCTGGCATGTCTCACCCCGTGCAGGACCCTCAGCACACACCGTGGGTGGATGTTTTACCTATGCTTGGGCTCTTCTTTCCCCTCAGACACTCTGAAAGCAGCCACCAAAACACAGCTGTGGCACAAACAGGCGAGAATTAAGTGAAACTATCCACATATCTCTTCTTAACAACAAGCACTGCCTGAGATTTCAAAAGTTTATAAGATTCCAGAGGAGTTAGGGATTTTTTGCCCCAGCCACCAAAAAGCTGTTCATCGTGGAAGAGCAACCTCCTCCTTTCTGAGACTCCGGTGAGCCAAAAGTGCAGAAGCTGAAGGAATAAAAAAAACCAGGCAAATATTTCCTCTGCTGTCTGGTCACCTCCTTTTCAAAGGGATGTAACTCAGTGCAATTACAGCGCAGGGAAGTGAAAAAGTCACTACCCATCATATGTAGAAGAGATACAAACCACATCCAAGCCCTTAATATTCCCAGTGAGCAATTCCAGGCACTTGTGCACTGGTTTATGGCAGCCTGGACAAGAATTAAATGTATTTAGGAAGTTCCTATTAGAAACACGGTATTTTCATCTAAAGGCCTCAGGCTGTGTTCTGAATTTTTAACTATATAAACAAATATGATGGTCTTTGCTGTTTAGAGAGAAGCAGATGGAAACAGGGATCAGAACAGTGTGTAGGTAAGAACACAGCTAAAGACAGACCAAGTGAAACCATGGTACAAAAAAGCAACACATCCACTGGGACAAGGAAGGATACAGAGATACAGAGAGAATGTCATTGTCTTCAACTTCCAGGTCTCAAAAATGCCTGAAAATAAAAACTCCACAAGTCAAAAATATCATCATAAACTTCTTGAAGTACTTACTTCTACTTATTCCTGCCTTTCATAATTTAAAACACACTGTATATGAAAATCTGCCTCCCCAAATTTCATTTTATGGTAAAATATAATGAATCAAAATGAAATATTTCAGAACAAAAAAGGAAGAAATCACAGAAATGAGAAAGCAGTACTTAGGTCAGTTAGCATTCCAAATAATTTGTTTGAAAAATTCTTTGAAAGCTGCCAGCTCCTGACAGTTGGGGTTTTTTAACACAATAGGATTTTTCTAATAAAAAACTACTCTGTTTATTATTTTTTGACTGCTTGACTTTAAGTAAAGCTCATTTTAAGCAGATTATATGGCAATTAGATCTAACAACTTTTGCGAGGCATGGATAAAGACCTACACCACTGAACTTTGAGGGAGACAGAATTGTCTTAGACCAGTGAATTAATATGCTTCAATAAGTCCATCCTTGTTTGTGAGGAAGTGGCTGATATTTCCTGCAGTCAGCCCCTGCCTGCCCCTTGGTAAATGGAATGCAGTTCAAAGGTTTGCCCTTGCCGTGTAGATTTCTAAGCAACATTTTTCACTGTCACAATGCAAATCCAGTGTCAAGCCAAACGTTCCAGGATGGATTCAGTTATGGGGCTCTTATTTGGTCATTCGGCCGTGGCTGCAGGTCCTCCACCTGAACAGCACATCAGGATGTCTGAGATCAGAGAGTGCCTGCACGTACAGCCAGAAATCCGTAGGCAAGCTGGCCAACAGCACAGCCCCATTTTCTGGTGGCTGTGCATTGCTGGTTGGGGTCTTCCTCAAACTGATAAAGCGTGGGGCAGACTGTATTTTTTTGTTTCCCTAAGACATGCTTCACCCAAAATGCCCCATGTGCAGAGTAAGATGACAACACCCTTGAAGAGATTGTTTTGCACAGAAGAATTTGTGACTCATCAAGAAGAAAGGCGAGTTCTGCTGAATATATAATGCCAACTTTGACAGGAAATCTATGTTTCCACTAAGAGGCAGAGTATCAAATTAGCAAAACAGCACAGTTCCAGAAAACTGCAGCTCGGCAGTTAACTTATGCAAGTGATGAACTTGGCATAAGTGACCTGAGGATTCCACCTCCTAGGAAAGCCTCACATCTGTAATGAAACCAGAGTGATTAACATGCATGACTCTCCCTGGCTGTACATCACTGCTGTGGGGCCATGCTGGGGCAGATCCACCTGGATGTGCCGGACCTGCTCTGGATGTGGAGTCAAACGGGGTGACACATCAAAAGGAGGTGTTGCAATGCCCCTGCACCTCTTGAGCTCTATTTTTAAATGTCAGCAATCTGCAAGGATGGTAGTGCCGTGGCTTTGCCTCCACCTTCACGATACAGCTGAAAAAACCCGAGTGATGGGGAATTTCAAGAGATCCTTCTGTCTGTGTATCCACTACAAAGGAAGGACACTGGCAGCTCAGTGATGGTATCCAGCCAGCAGGTACGTTACCTCAGACCCCACAGATGGTTTCAGGAGCTCAGCAGCTACAGAAATGACAGCCTTTCCCTTCCAGCCTGCAGTCTCTGAACAGACTCACTCACCTTTTAAGTATTAATGAAGTGGTCTGCTCGCCTAATGAAAGCAAGTTTTCTCCACTGAGTGAGCTGGGGCCTTGGCAAGCAATTAGTGCAAGATTTTGCAACTCCTACCAGTGCTATTTAGTGCTGCTCTAGAAAGTGCTACTGACAGAGCTTTCTGGTGAGCTGGCAGAAACCAAATTGCCAAAAGTAATTTTCCCCCAAGGGCACAATCCACTTTGATACATTTTCTATTTTGAAAAATGTGTTTCAGAACTGCCACTGATTCTAAAACTGTTGGGCTGTTATTAAAGAAACAGCCTCAGATTTCATCTTGACATTCCTTGTTTAGAAATCATTTGCCTTGAAATGCACAAGAGTGTACTATTTAAATGAATAACAACATTACACAACCTGAGTATAGATTAACTTCATATATATATATTAACTGCATATGTTAACTTCAAGTTATTTTAAAAGTCTGAAGCAGCAAGATACCAGGGACAAGGACAAGAATTACAGGACTTTTAGGAATCCAGAGAGAGGAGAAATCAGGCAAGAAATAAAACATTAAGTTTTAGGACAGCTTGCAGAAGTTGTGATTGATTTCATGCAGGAGGAGTTGTCCCTGTTTTCAGCCATTAACATGAATGAACAAGCAGCGACCAGGGAAAAAAACCCAAGGGACCTTCAAGGGGACTGTGGGCATCCTCAGGGAGCAGCGTCCCACCACAGTACCTCCTGAGCTCTAAACCCTGCTGGCATGCCATGCTCCAATGCCCTGAGGCTTTCATGCCAGTTAAATTGAAGATTTGTATGCTGCCTCTCCATGCATTTAATCCTCAGCTCTCCATTTCCCAAAGGAAGCTCTCATGACTGCTATAGCTGGCATTGACCTGAGCTGTGATTCAGCCTCTGAGGAAGACTTTTCACACAGTGCTTCTCCCCTGCTACAATAATTCCCAAGTTCTAATTTTCCTCATGTTGCTGGTGCTCAAGAGCCGTGAGTTATGGTGTTTGGAGGCTGAGAAAGGAAGTGATCAGTCAATCGAGCAGGCTCCAGTCTCCCACCTGGGATACAGGGGCACTTCAGAGCATTTAGGAGACTGGAAAAGTTGCTCAGTTAGTGCCCAAGCAAACCCAAATGTGGCTTTGATCAGTAATTTATAGTCACATAGGCCCAGCCCTGCCCTATTGGTACTGTACTGGGAAGCTGTTCCTGTTTCTCAAACACTTCTCCAAGTGTTTGTGACCCGCAGTCTGGTATAACTATGACTGGAGGGCAATTAAGATACCAGCTAACCCCAGCACCCCTGAAAGCTCAATGATTAAACACATAGTATATTCTTACTTTCATGTACTTCATGTGTTTTATGCAGCTCAGCTGCACTAAGGGCAAAACCCTAACAAACTTTGGCTTATGTTTTCCAGCTAACAAACTGCCTGAACTTCAGTGTTCATAGACTAGCAAAAAGCAGCCATTAATTTGTATTTATTTATGGAAGATTTTCCTAGATGCCAGAGAATGCCCTCTCCTTCCTCTGAGTTTTTCACTGTGGAGCTCTCTGAATAATCTTTTATGCACTGGGGTATTGAAATACTGAGCTCTGACAAAAAGAAGGCTTCATGGAAAAAAATCGAATTAGAATCATCTCTTTTTAATGAGCCAAGTCTACGGCTGTTTCTCATAGTTTTCCATAGAGGAAGAACCAAGTTCTTGGATGAGGTGAGAAGCAATCAGAAGTGTCAGCAAAAAGAACACACTTTCTCCTAGCTGCTATGTCAGTCTAATTCTGGAAAATCATACATTTCTCAGTATTGTCAGTTAGCAAAGGAAACAAAGTGGATTATTAGTTAATGCTACAGGATCACTAACATTACCTCTCTGTGCCAACATGGAAATGGTCTCCCAGTTCCAAAATGCTCATAGACCCAAGCACATGGAAATATTTAAGAATAAAGAAACCTTAAAGATTTCCTGGCTTTATAACATCATCTACAAGTGAGATATTGTATCATCTTCCATAAAAAGAAGAATCGGTGCCGTCAATGCCCGATTCACCAATCGGGTGATAGATTCATGCCTTTCACTTACCCTCTCCTGCAGACTTCCTTCACATCATGTTCTGTTTTCCATGCATTTAAATAAAAGTCTCCCCCTTTTGAATGTTACTGGTGGACTTTTTTGTCCAAAGGTCAGCATTCCCTCTGAGTGTACTGCATGCCTTTGGATAAAATACAGAGGTAGCATCACAAACTAAAACACAATAACATGATTACAAACTATGTGTCAGCTAATGCTGAGAAGTCCACCCTTTGCTCTACTTTTCATTAACAACTCGTACTCTACCTTTTTAGACAAAAAAGGAGTTGGAGAAGAATTAAAAAAAAAAAAAAAAAGGCATCCTAGGAAACCTCACTTGACATTGGTGCCTGATGTAAACTCCACAACGTGGGCCTCCATGGGCAGATCATCCTTCCACAACACCCTGCCCGGTATGGAAACCTGGAAAAGGGACTTGCTGTTGATCCACACATCAAAGTACAGAGCAGAGTGAAGCTGCTCTGAGGTAGTGGGGAGTTTTTCTAAAGACCAGAACACATCTGTGCTGGAAGCACCGAGTGGGAGCCTGCCTGCCTGCCAGGCCATCAGAGCCTGTCAATAAACCCATATCCTGCCTGACCCATCCCTCCCCATTCTCCATCCCCACCGCCTGATTTGCAGATACTTTGTATTCCCTGAACTGCCTTGCTGCTTGAGCTACTCAGGCGCAGAGTTAACAAAACTCAAACATGAGTTCATGCAGCTCTGTTTCTGTGAGGGGAAGGAAGGAGGAAGCAGAATGCAGAAAGCACAGATAATGCTGTGGCCTTACCATGGGCCTTTCTCAAAGCTATTGATTTTCTGTCACAGCTCTTTACTGAAATCACTGAAATCTGGCTGGCTGAGATGCATTTTTGTGTACACATGCTCCCTGGTGTCTCTATATTATCACATTATCCTCACATGCCAGTTCTCAGCATCCCTGTCACCACTAGAACCTGACACACGTTTCCTTTATAAAAACATAAAACTGCAAAAAATTCCAGTCCAGCTTAAACTAAACCCATTGTTCCTGATTCGTATTCATAGTACCTTATTCCCAGCATCAGAATTCTCCCTCTCCTTGTTTTTCTCCCTTTGAAGGAAAATGCTGTTTACTGGGAAGCTGTGCTAAAGCTCTAATTAACATGAGTTGCGCTGAGCAAAAAGCACACCAGCAAACAGGCCTGTTCCAAGCCTATTTTTAAATCATACTAGATTCAAGACATGCTCCCTCTGTTGTGTAGGCCCACACAGTCACTTAAGGCTCACTGCCTGCCTCAATTGCTGGCTGTTTCCCAAATTTTCCCTCCCTTCTGTCTTACTCTCTGCCCATGGAGACAACAAACGAGCTATTTCCACAATCAGGAGAGGCTCCTTGCTGAGTCAAAAGAATGAGCTCTGGTTAGAGAGAAAAATACTCTCAAGACACAGGTGTGCAAGCAACATCATAATTACCGTCAGAATAGATGGCCTGCAAATTGCCCAACGTTTGTAATTAACAGTGCTCTCTAATGAAGACCACTCTGTGGGCAATTACCACCTAATAATGCTTCATAGCTGCGTGAACAAAGCTTTATTTCACTGAGAAAATGAGGATCAAATATTCACAGAAGTAATCTACCCCGGAGTGCAAGATCCCCGAGTCAGGGATGAAACTGTGGGTTATTTAAATATCAGTCAACATGAATTTGTTCTTAAATTCTTAAATGTATCTAGTTTACCACTGAGATACAAGCCAAGCTAATGGGAGCTGCATCATGGAAATCTCTTCTGGAATCTGGTGAGATGCATCTGCAGGTCCTGAGGGAACTGGCAGAGGATGTGGCTAAGCCACAATCCATCATATTTGAGAAGTCACAGCAGTCCAGTGAAGTTCCCACTGACTGGAAAAGGGGAAATATAACCCCACTTTTAAAAAGGGAAACAAAGAAAACATGGGGAGCTACAGGTTGGTCAGTCTCACCGTGGCGCCCAGCAAGATGATGCTAAAGCACACGGGGACGTAACTGGCGACAGCCACCATGGCTTCACCAAGGGCAAGTGGTGCCTGACAAATTTGGTGGCAAACTGTGACAGAGTTATCGTGTCAGTGGATAAGGGAAGAGCAACTGATGTCATCTACTCGGGCTTATGCAAAGCATTTGACGCTGTCTTGTTTGATGTCTTTGTGTCTAAAACAGAGAGGCATTGCTGGGAGGAAAGGAGTCAAACCTGAAGATTTGGCGAGGAGGGAATAGTTTCACTCAAAGTGACCTCGCACCTGGGAATGCTGAGAGTATCAGTGTGGGAAAACTAGTATTTGCTAGGATGAACTAAGCCTGAGAGATCCTGTGTCCCCATGTGCCTCTGCCTCCTGGTGTTGTTGGTGAGGCAATGAAATAAATCTGCTCTTTGCCTTGCGGCTGGGGCTTGGTGCTCACCCAGATTGGCTCTGTGTGTCTATTCACACCCACGTGGATTTGATGTGTGGAAAAGGACTTGGCTGGATGGTCATACTCCAGGAGTTTTGCTCAATGACTCAAAGTCCAAGAGGAGAGCAGAGATAAATCCACTCCACAGGGATTGGCACTGGGACCAGCGCACTGATATCTTTGTTGGTGACACAGACAGTAGGGTCAGTGCACCCCCAGGTTTGCTGATGACCAAAACCGTGTGGTGTGGTCAACACACTGGAGGGGAGGAATGCCATCCAGAGGGACCTGGATAGGCTTCAGAACTGGGTCTGTGTGAAACTCGTGAGGACTGCTTAGTCCTAAGACAGGAAAGTTCTTCAGCAAGTTCCTCCTCTCCCTAACTCAGCTTGGACCCGGTCTGAAGCTTAACTGGTTCTATGATCAGTGGCAGAAAGGACAGGAGGCATAGCTGCAGCAGCCCATACAGGTTTTATCCCAGAGTTTAAAAGTCACTTTGCAGAAAGTGTAAAGCACTTTGAGATTCTGCTGGTGCCAGAGAATCACCATTAATGCCAGTTTTTAATGTATCCAGGGTCAATAAAATTGAGGAAATTCCAGTGTAAGGATGTTAGATATTTGCTCGTTTCCAATTCAAATGTTATTCTGATGAGGTCAGGGCCTAATTGTACAAGGACGCCGAGACCTGCAGAACAAATGGTAAAAACATGCCCTGATTCCTTAAGGAAGAATTGTGGCAACAATTAGCATTTGTATCACACTTGGTGTCAAAGTACCCCTGAGCACTTCACAAAGCCCATCTCTGCCCCACAGTGGTTACTCAGCAATCCTGGAGGTCAGCAGCACTTTCTGCACCCGCCCTTCCTCCTCCTTCACAGGCAGCACTGGCAGAGCCAGGCGTACCACACAGAGTGGCCAGGGTGGGGCAAGAAAATGGGGCAAGAAAATCCAACAGGCTCTGAAAGCTCCTGGGGCTACCTGGCTTTCTCCAAGCCTCCTGCAGGACTGACTTCCTGGCCTCTGTCCCTTTGGCACTACCAGAATGCCCTCACTGGAGCAACTCCAGTCAGCCAGGGCTGCAGAATGCCCCAGACATAATCAGCTTTGCACAGCTCATTGTGAGAGAAGACAAAATATGACATGGATGGAGGAGAGAAAACCTGGTTTATCTGGGCTGATTTTGGTGGTTTTCTGACAATTCGTGCCAATCCAAACCGCAGCCAAAATAGTTTTAAATGGTAGCACAAAGTTAAAAGGAAAATGTGGTGTCTGGCCATACCGAGGGATTAGTTTTGTCAGGACAAAACCTCCTACGGCTGACTTAATAACTTGGCAAAGGCACTGTAAATAAAGGCAACACTGAATCTGCCAATTCCCAGCTTGTCAAGCTCCTCCACAACCAACAAACCGCAAATGTAATTACAGACAGTTAAAATGCAAAGAGCAGGAGGCCATTTCCTAAAAGGCATAATTACTGTGCCCCTAGAGGCTGGGTTTAAGTCTACACCCTGAATTAATTTCCATTCATTTCCATCTGAAATTTATTTGGCTTTCCTAAGATGTACGTTTGAGATGTTTCCAATTTATCTGAGACTTCATCTTGAAGGAACTTGCAGCACACACTTCAGTGACACGTTTAAGTCCCTCATTCCCATGACATTTGGCAATAATCAGCTTTCTATGAGGCAGGCTTCTAAACAGCCCAAAATAAAGATCTTGTTTTCAGCATCTTAATTTGGCTTTTTTCAGTATCGGTGAAAATTGCTTTGTCTCAAAAAATGAACTGTTTATTTGCAGGGGCGTGTTGATAATCCTACGTATCTGTTGGCTGCAGGGCCTAAAGATGCTCCTATGAACATCTAATCTTGTTTCCTGGATAAAAATGATACAAATTTCACCACAAGTGCTTGCATTCCTCAGAACATTTCTTGTTTTTTAAATAGAAACACACATACACATTCAGCACGGAAACAGGCTCGGATCCAACTACACAAACGTTGTAACAACAACAGAGGGAAACAAATGAAATGTTATAGCCCTTTCACATTGCCCCTGCAGTGGAAGAAGTGTTGAGCTCCTGGGAATGCTCTTGCTCTCAGGAGAGAACAAGAAGAGATGATAATCATCCAAAAATTATCCAAAAATTTGTCCCTGTGCTGCTGAACACCCTGAAAGCTGCTCACTGATAGGTGTTCACACCATTTAACTTCAGACATTCCCAGTCTGATACCTCCGTGTACAGTTGCTGAAAAGAGAGGCAGGTTCCTAAAATGGGTTCTCTGTATCACCCTCCAGAAGTCTCGTTTTCCTTCAGGGTACCCAGGTTCTTAAGAACTATTCTAAGAACATCCTTTATTGTCTCACTTTTCTGGCTCTTGGGCAGAATATGTATTGTTCTTTCACAGGAGGTAATTTATTCAGAGGCATTTTCCAAGTCAGAAGAGCTACTCCCAGCCCCAGCTGAGCTTCTTGGTAAATTTGCCCTGTGCAGAACAGCAAACACAGAGAGGACAAAGCTGAGGAGGGCTCAGCTGTGCCAGTAAAGCACACTCTGGGACTACACAAACTCCTCAGCCTCCCCAGAACAAAAGGAGTTTAAATTTGGTGGGAGGGAGTCTTTTCTAAACCTGGAAACAGATGGTTCCTGTGTGTACTGTACTTCCATCTACCTTTTTCCCGAGGCCACAGAGGAGCCCAGACCGATGCTGATTTGGAGAAGTCCAGACCATTTCTGCCACTTGTTAACATGAGCAGTGCTGAGCAGGGAGCAGCCCACAGCCATGCTGTTTCCACCTGCACACAGGAATGCCCACAGGACACACCGACTGCAGATCCTTATGAAATTATCCACAGAAATACCAAGACTGTTCTCAGGAATCGCTGGGAATCCCACGGCCAGAGCTACACACCTTCACACCTAACCTGCTCTGGGGCCACACAACACCACAGATCACAACCAAGGTCAGCAATCTGATGCTTTCCTGCTTCCTACTTCAGTACATGAAGTAACCAAAGTCTCTGTAAGACCTGTTCTTTACAGACACTCTCAAGACACAAACAGAAATCAAAAATTGCCACCCTCCTGGTTAAATCCTGCTAGAGTATTTCTGTACACTTCACTAAAAAGCCCCATTAAAGCAGAGCAGTTTTATGTCAGATGGGCACATGACACTGTTTCTTTCTTCCCCTTTTGCATCCTTACCACAGACATACCAGGCACCTTTTTGAGAAGCCTGTGCTTTGCAGAACAGTTATAAGGAGCATTACTAAAAAAAGCAGTTTTCATTATTCATAAAAGCCTATATAAGTTACCAGGTAGGTATTTCAGTCATTCAGTGTTATTTTCTGCCAGGAATATACAAGTTAATATGACCTTTTACAACATCTGCCCTTAAGATACCTCCAAGCGATGATGTGATTACAAAATTTGAAATCTGCTGAGGCAGATGAAACATTTCTTATTAGAATGACCTGAAAAATACAGGGTATGCCCACGTATTCCCTCGAAATTCTCATTCAGTGGGTTTCAGGGATTTTTTTCCTCTCTGCTGATTTGCAGACCCTTAAGCATTTCCCTTTGGATCCCCCAATGTCAGCACAATAATAATATTCTTGCCTTTCTTAATTACCTTTCTCAGATCTCTTAGAAGCAGCTAATAGACCAACAGGGATCCATAGAGAATAATCTGAAAATGATGAGTTAATAACTTCATGAGGACAGGCCCTTAAGTGATTGTCCTTCAAAGAAGGACGCACTTTAATAACAGTGTATATATCATATAGCAGTTTCCTGTTCTTCTGTCCTGCATAACAGAAATAACAACTGCAACCTTTGCAATCCTTTGACACGACATTTGTTTAAACTGTCACAGAACCTGCTCAGAGGACACTGGGGCAGTCAGGGTCAGCAGAACGGTGAATCCCAGGCTCAGGAATTCCACCCAGCTACAGTATGCAAAACAGACTCGATGGTAATGCTTATTTTTATGTGGCTCCCTCCATGAGGAGGGTTACAAAATGCTCCATGCAGAGCCAATCACTCACAGTTCAAGCAACCAGGGATGGCGCCGAGGGAAACCTCATTTCCAAAGGAAAGTAATATAGATTTTAGTACTGGAAGTTTTAATGGTAATGTACACTAGAGAGAAATAGCACTTAGAAAAATGCACTAATGATACTGTCTTTTCGATAGAGACATCAGAGCAATGATTTCTATGGCACTTTTGATCCTGGACTCTGAAGGTGAAATTTTCTGTTCAGGAGCTGATGTATAAGTTTTTATGGGGCTCTCATTAACCTTAGCTTGAAACTCGCAGTGGCACACGCACTTTTGCTGGACACTGTGTAGAGGTAAATTTAAGGAAGATGAAGTCTATTAGAAAAGAAAAAGCTTTGAAACCAAATATTTCACTCAGGAGTTTTTTTATCTGAAGTCTCGTTAGATGACTCACAACTATTCTCAAGCCCCAAGGAACACTCACCTGGAATGTCACGTGAAAAATGCTGCAGACATTCAACTCTGGTTTGTAAAATCAAGCCAAGGCAATAAATTTGGTCAACAGGCAAAGTCCAGGGTAGTTTTCTCTACAGCACTGGGGCACTGACCTGTGAGAAAAGAGAGGGGGGAATAATATTCAAGACCACTTCTTAAGATTGTGCAGAGAAACAGATTCTCAGGTGTTAATCCTCAGCACCAGGTGCCCAATTCACAAGGTAGCAGCCTGGTTGTAACTTTCCCACCTCAGCAGGCAGGAAAAACAGTATCAGTCCTTTTAAGTCATAGTCCTGCTTGTGAAGGATGAAATCTTTAAAAAACCTGGTCGTTGTTGACCAAACAAATACACAGCGTAGTGCTGGCTGTAAACTGCAGCTGAAATGTGTGTTTAAATTATACACAGAACAAACTCAAACACCTTCCATGCTCTGAAGGGTGCTCAAGAAGGTATTTAAAGATTTCTGCGAGCAATTTGCAAAGTGAAAACATTTAAACCTGTTTCAAAAGTTCTTTGCCTCAGGCACCAGCTCTATCTCTACATTAAGTTTTCATACACAGAGCTAGAGGCCAGTGCAAGCAGACAGTTTTCAATAAGGGTGTTTCAGTCTCCCAGTCAGAGGTTTCTCTGAGCAGCCTGTGCTCTGTTTAACAAAAACATCCAAAGCCCAAAGGTCAGGATTGCTCAACCATTCACGTAAAAAGACAAAGAAGAAATGTGGACACTATAAGAGTTCATTAAATGATGCTGTTGATAGGCAAAGTCATCTGTCAGCCTGACACTGGGCTTCCAGTGGCTTCTCGGGCTATTTAGACACCTGAAAAAGACCTGTTTTCACAGTCCTTCTGTGAAAACCAGAACAACAGTTGCTCTGGGATGCACATCATGTTAGCTAAAATTAACATTTTTGTCTCTCAACTTTTTCAATTGTCTAAATTCTGACTTCCCAAGCATCATTTCTCTTCGCAAGTTTAGCTTGGTATGATGTAGATGGAAATAGTGCAGAATATTTCAAGCTGCCTGGCTCTGAAGGAACAGAAAGGATGTAATCTCGGAGGTGGGAAGGGAGAGAAAAAGAACTGCATTGTTGTAACACACTACTCCTTGTTCAAAAGGCTGTGTGACACCTCCAAGTTTTGACAACACAGCTGCATTTAAACCTACTTGTGATGAGAGTTCCCATCAGCTCAAACTTGGCATTGTGCCTGACTGGCAATTCATTACCTACTGTAATGTAGGAGCACTTTTTAAATCACAGCAGCTCCTCTTTACTGCTCTCTGTCTTCTCTACCCTGAGGAGCTGACGTGCCTAAGTGGAGATGCCACCACTGAGCTCTGGGGCTGTGTTCCCCAGCTGGTGCAAAGGAACAGCCTGTTTATTCCAAACAGGGGCCTGAGAGAGATGCTCCAAATCATACTCTGGGGCAGCCTCTCTCCCCATCCACCACAGGGATAGCCAAGATATGTAAAATGAGTAGTGAAGGGGAAAAACATAAAGCAGGGCTCTGTTCAAGAATTAATGTGCTCATTTTAACTCAACAAGCTCAATCTTCCCTGTTTACAGCCTAAATGATCTCCTTTAACACTGAAACAATAGAGGGAGAACACTGCCACTGCTTCCCTCATGGTAAGCAGGCAGGTGCACGCTGCTTGCTGGAGTTAAAAAATGAGCCTCCTAATAGGATAATATAGTTTGGATAATATTAGTTACAGAAAAATTGAGATGAGAAAGCCTCACGGGTGTAATCATCGTGAAACATGGGGCTGATTACTGCGAAGTGCTGAGCTCCAGACAAAGTCATTGGGTGTTATATGTGCATTATAATATGATCACTACTGTCTTTCCACAAATCATGGGCAAAAGGTAGATTTTCGTGCAGCTACACGTCCGAGTTTCCGTCACTAAGTGTTTTTATATATAAATTTTTAAAATCTGCAGCTCATAATCATACCCATTTAAACCTCTGCGAGTGCCCAGAACAACAGCACAATTATTTATAATCCATATGTAGAATGCAGAAATTGCATAGCACTCGATGAACATGCACTGCCGCACATTCATACAGAGGAACAATATCAGAGACATTTCTTGAATGGAGATCAATCCTCTTGACCAATGTAATGAAGAGAAAATTAGGGCTAATGAGAAGATCAATCCAAGAAAATTCAAAGACTTCCAGATATTACTCCAAATAGAGATCAGATGAAAAGTGGTTTTACACCACTGGGATTTTCCAGTGTGTCTGAGGGACCAGAACACTCTACAGTTTCACAGGCCCTGTTCTGACAGTGGGCAGGGAAAGGCTCACACAGCACCAGCTGCACCTACCGGTGGGCTGGGCAGCCTGGACTGCTATCCTAGAGTGAAAATAAAGGTACTGCAGTAAAGGAACAAGATAAAAACTTGGGATTCAAGGGCATTCTTGAAAAACCTTCGCACCTCTGCCAAGGGAACATCTCTGCTATCTGGTATCATCCGAGACAGGAGCTCAGAGCAAACAGGAGGAAGGGCAAAAGGCAGAAGCTCTAGCAGAAAGTCCATCAATGATACTTTAAGTGACTTGAACTGTGAGCCAAGAAATGAATAAATTATGACATCAAAGTCTGCACTCATATGAGTGACAGGGTGTTAATTTAATATTTATTTTTGTGTTGGGGGAATTCATTACCTACAGAAATGTTTATGTGCTCTCTAGAAAACAAATATTCACTTTCTTCTTCTTAAATTACTGTTATTGGCATTCCTATTGACAGGGGGAAATACAGAACCACACAAAACTGCCCAAATCACAACATAACACTTCAACGTGTCCATCAGCTAATGCTAATCCATAATTGAACACCATGTAGGTACTCAGGAAATCCATTAATCTATATAGATTGTTCCTTCAGGATCAGTGCTTCAGGTTACTTTACATAAGGAAAGGCATCCAAGGTCTAGGACACTGTGAAAAAACCCACAGATCTACAGAAATACTTACCAGGCATTTCAGGTGAGACATCTGACAAGCAGCATGCTCGATAACTTCAAAAAGAATACACTCACTGAAGATGTCCACCACAGAAAATGCCTGCAAAGACATAAAAGGACTTGAATGACTTTGAAAATCAGTCAAAATTCGTTCAAAATTGTGATCCCACGGTTTAACCCTAGCCATTTATTTTCCTTACACAGATGGCCCTTCTCTTTGACTGTGAAAAAAACTTGGCAAAGAAGGCAAATACATGAATGCTTTAACAGTTTTTAATGCTATTTGCTAATTGCCTCTATTAACAAATCTAAGGTGTGGGGTAATAAGATGGAGACAAACCCCATGAAAATCACAACTGAAATTTTAAAAAAAGGGAAGTCTTATATCTCCAGCAGAGAGGCATTACTCTTAGTGCCTCTGAGTCAAAATGCTTTGCTGTAATGACCTGCAACTCCCATCCACTTCTGAAGCAAAACTCCGAGCGTGCCCTGATGACGAGCAAGATGTCAGAATGGGGTCAGTGCTGTGTTCGAATGACAAGCACAGGAGAGCAGAACACCTTTGGCACCGTGCAGGACAGACAGAAATGCTCTGCAATGCAATAGAAGTCCTTATATTTATTGAAAATCACGTTTCTTTGCAATGTTATGCTGTAAGCCAATTGTTCTCTTTCTCAAAGGTTCCTAATTTCCCAAGTATTAGTTTCCTCTGGTGGCCATGGTTCATATGGATTTTCACACTTACAGTTCTCTCTCTATTCTGTGAGAAGTTGGAGATGAAAACTCTTTTGAAACCTTTTCACTGTCAGAAGAGACTGACTGACGAGAGCATGAGGCTGGCAACATAGAGAAGGAAAAAAGCCCTGTTTGAGAGTCTTGTCCGTGTGTGACAGCAACCCAGCAGGGATTTCATTAATGGCAACATGCAGGTTATTGCTGTGCAGCTGAGCACTGAGTGCTCCAGTGTGTGCACACATGGTAACTGAGAAGAGCCTTCCCTGCTCCATCAGCCAGTGCTGGCTCAGAATTGAGAGCTGCTTGCTCTGATGGATAGTTCAGGCTCATTAAGATGAGCACATCAGGTGGCCAACCCCACCTGGACATCATCTGAGTGACTATCCCAGGTAAAACACCTCCTGTCATTAAAAAGAACTGGAGCAATTGAGCTTCTGCTGCTTCTCCTGGATGAAGACTTTAAGAAAGCTTAAAGAAAGCAGTTTCCTGCTGTAAGCAAAGAGATGACACCAAATCACTACACCTGGCTCATGGATCTGCTGAGAACTTGGGGGTGAGGACTGAGAAGCAGAGCTCATTTTCCTTATTAGCAGAAATGGGAAATAAGGCAAGTTGGAAAGATGTATGCCTTAAAAGGGAACCATGTTCAGAATGCTTTGAGGACAGGCTCCATCAGAGCACTCAGAATTGGCACTCTGAGCTAAAGGAAACTCAAATTATTAGACAGCTCTGAAAACAAAAACTGCTGTGCTTTACTGTAAAAAAAATAAAATACCACGCTGTCTGCAGGATAAAGCTGGAGCGTATCAGCAAGTCTCTTACCTTCCTTACAACTCCAGCATTTTAAGATTTTAAAAATTAGCTGCTTATCCCCAGCTTTATCCAAAGCAGACATGACATTTTGTGAGACTTACTCATATTCTGATCTAACTAGCAGGAGGTCTCTGGAATACACCTTTTATAATAGGACTGCCAGTGTGCATCTGCTCCTTGTTCCTCTTCTGCTTTGCACTGTTTTCAGTCACAGACTATATCTGAGTTTGATTTCCTGTTCCCACTGGTCTCCTTGGTACTCAGCGAGCCAAAGTCACCACTGAAATCTTGGCAGAGGCCAAGCTTTAATTCACCAGTAATGCAATCCATTAGAATTACTGATAAACTGCTTAAGTGCTGGATGCGTTTATGCAATTTGTATAGGAGAACTTGTCATTGATTCATCCTTTGCCAACCTGTTTAGCACTCTGGAACAAAACACAGACTTTCAGAAAGCTGCTCTCATTCCATTCAGCAACACAACACCTGTGAGTGAGAGCAAATGCTACTTCTACAGGCATTCTTCCTTACCTTGAAAGGGAAAGTAAAACAGATTATTGGTGTGGAGAACTTTTACTATTAATTTTTCTTTCATGTCTTGACTTCATGAAAGCATTTATTCATTGATGGTTTTTTTTCAGTCAAAGCCATTGATGAAAGGCAATCGCCCTTTACTGTACCATTAAGTGCTGCCTGCCGCCCTCCAAAGAGCACTGCTCCAAATTAAAACATGATTAGACTCTCTAGGGTGACCTTGTGAAAAAGCAGGGATGTGTTTACTTTCTCTGCCTTCCAAATCAACCTTGCTCGATTTAGAAGTAAAGAAAAGATGTTTTTCCTAATCGCCAGCCCTGAAAACTCTTGGAGTTTTCTGAGACCCTGAGTCTGTGCAGTCTCAGCAACAGTAAAGACAAGGAAATAGTTAATGATTCTCAGTGAAGAGCACAAATAGTTAACGATCCTGGGAGCTACCTGCAAGCAGGCTCCAGCTCGTTCATCCACAACTGGGCTGAATCTGCAAGGCTGACAAATAAAAAAGCAATAAATGTTTCTTTTTTTCACCGAAACGTTAAGTCATAATTTACAACACAGAGATCCTTCCTAGCTGCTCTGCAAGAAAGTGGCTTATCTGCCCCTAATTTCATACAGCAGCTAGCCAAAGGTTTTCTCTGCCTTTTTGCTGAAAAATTATAGGAAATATATGTTAGCACTGGCAGCAACTCAAGAACTGCTCCCTGGGATGGGGGGCTGACTGGTTTTACATTTATGGATTATCCCAAACAGTTGGCTCCAGTCATAGCCAATGGATTTGACTCCCTGTACTTGAGGAAAATCTTAAATTGCCCTCCAGAGCAAAGGACTAACGTGCACTCCCAGCAGGCTCAGCAAGGATTATCGGGAATCAGCATCCATCCACCTGAGAAGCCAGAGCTACAGGAACAGGGCACCGGGTCACCAGTTAATCCCCTACTGAGACAGGAGCAGAGGAAGTTGTCAAACCTGCTTTTCTGCCACTGAGGCTCGACGCTTTGGCCATCACAAAACTGACCCTAAGAGAACTTGGTTGAAACTGCTGAGCTGGAAGCACAGCACTGATTGGATTGCACTCCCAAACCCTGCCAGCAATCACGAGCAGCACTTGCTGGACAGCTTGCAGCACTTGACTCAGCACTTACTGGACAATGGCAGCAGCCACTGTCCAGGATGAAACATCCCCAAATTACAGCCATTTTCCATCTACACGTCACAAGTCACAGGACCATCTTTTCCGTGACATCACTTACCTACTTTAGTCCCATGCTGCTCCTTGCAGCAGGACACAAGCTTCCCTTCACATTTTAGAGATAGATACTAGAAAAGTCTGCTGCTGAGTGGAAATTAAAACTGTAGTAGCCACTAAGATGGGGAAAAGACATTAATTCCAGGAGATAAATATGGCAATGCTTGTCCTACCACCTTCTACAAGAGACTCATTTAGGTATTCCTGACAAGATGCATGTTTCTTGCTCACACACAAGCTCTTCTACCTTCAAATACAACCCCTGCCTGATCCCTAACTGGTGTTAGCATCAGGGGCCTAAGGTGAATTTTGAGACTGGTCATCTTTAGTCCAGCCTTCTCAAGAGGGAGCACACTATATGTTTCTGTGTGCTGCATAGGTGGAAAAACTTCCAACAAATATACTCTTGTTTTTTGCTAACGTCCAAAATGAAAGGTCACGTGGAATGTACCATATGGAGCAAAATAAGGCATGCCAGCTCTATTTTCTCATTTTGGTATCTGGAACAAAGTTCACACAAACCTTCTTGTGTGTTTGTTTTAATGTAACTCACAATCTGCACGGTTTTAGAGAAGGCTACCAAAATGAACTAAATATAACACCACTGATTACTTTCACGTGGAATCCCCTTAAGCCCAGGTGCAAGTCAGAAGCAGGTGAGGACATTCATTTCCTCTTTATTTTCAGGCAAGCAGGCCTATCTGCCTGACTTTATTCACCACCCTTGGGACGTATTCCTGCTGCCTTGGATTTACAATGCCAAAAGGTAGCTTCTGTGAAGAGACTAATATCTTAGCTAAAGTAAAGAAAGGAGTTCTCCTGGAGGGTAGTTCCGAGCAGGACCCGTAACCAGGCCCTCAGAATATCGCTTCTGATAAAGGTCTTTATCCCCGCTGAGGAACCAGGGAGAGGAGAAAGGCTGGCTTCTTAATGTCCCTTAAATCAAGCTATTTCAGTATCTTCTTACGGAACATTTTGGGGTCTGAAGCTTTTCCTGATTTTTTTATACTTGAATTCAATCAAACCCAGTCTATTTGCATAAAAAGCCCACCTGAAAATAACTAGCTAGAAGTGCGAAATTGCCACCCCCGGAGGTGAAGCATTTTTTATGAGCAGTATGGAGTTCTCATGAGCAGAGGCATTGAAAACCTGTCAGCACAGTTGCACTTTCAGTACCCTTCACAATGGCTGGCACATAAAGGCCACCAAAAGGTGGGAAGGATCCATTTCAATACTCTTTGAAAAGGTACAGTCTTTACTAAAAATGCTAAATAGCTTTAAATATGTGTCAACACGTACTGTCCTTTATTAGGAAGTCATAAAAAATATTTTGATTCATTTCCCATTGAATTTCAACTGGTAATTAGCTTTACAAGGACTACAAAGCTACAAGGTATGTAATGTGTAAGGCAACTTCTAACTATTTCCACCCTGAAATGTATCAGAAAAATGGGGAACTTAATGGTAGAAACTTCTGGTGACTCATGGTGGGTTTATGAGCTGTCAGAGTGAAGAATAAATGCAGTAAGCGAATGGGAAAATATAACAGCCATTCTGTACACACCATAGCTCAGGTGTAGTTCCAGAGCTGAGAATATCCTTAACCAGCAACAGCAATTAAATACATATTTAGCTTTAAGTAATCCCACGGGAATCTACAACGTCTAAAAAGTAAGCAGCAATCATGAACAAAATTCTCACTCTGAAGGAATATTTATATAACTGAGTGTCCTAACTGAGGCAAAAGAAGGATTTCCTTGTGACTTTCTCACTGTTGAAATTATTTGCCTCAACCCTGCACTATTAGTTTCAGTGTGTATGTATGTATTTCTCCATGAAAGAGAACAAAAAACACAAAAAAAATATTCATTCTTGAGCCCATTTGCTCACACACTGAAAACACCAGAGTTTGTGGAAAGCGAGGCATGGATTGCAAGAGACCCCTGAGTGGCCACGAAATGAGTGATGAAAGTATTTTGTAATTATCTTTCTCAAGTACATTCCTAATTCTGATTGTAAGCCACCTTCAAGTCCACTCACTGACACCCCTGGCTCTTTCTCCTGTATCACCTCTTCTGAGAAAAAGCTGGTTTGTTTGTCAGCACACTCCTGTTCACCTGTGGTTTGCTACAGCCACTGCCTTTTCCCACAGCCAAGTAAAGCACCAAGCATCTCTTTTGCTTTGCTGGGATAGAATTACTGGATGAAGTACTAGAGGAGAAGGTGTGTGGATATCTTATTTAAATAGTGCTGAGGGAAGAGCCCCATGATGGATGAGGTGCTCAGTGGACTAGCTTCCCTAATAACTCACTAAACCCAAACAGCTCATGAATTTCTTTTTCCTCACAGGGCTCAGAAAACCAGGCATGATTCTGTCTTTCAGTTGCTTAGAGAATGAACCACTGCAGGGGTGGATAAAGGGTGGAAAGTTTACCTTTCCCTCAGGTGTGTTCTGATAATAGAAAGTGTAGAGGACACCCAGGATCCCGGAAAGGTTTCTAGTCTGCTTATATGAGATGATTACAGCCAGCACTTTGCGTGCACTGAACAAACCATTCGCACAGGGGTGAGAACATGAATCAAAGAGCATTCTCTTGTCTGCTGCTTGGGCACAGCTGAGGCCAGGCCTATGGCACAGTCAGATGCTACCACACGGCTTAATCATAGCAAGTTGTGAACCCTTGCTGCTGTCCCCATCTGCCCAGGCAACCCAGAACTCCTCTTTGAACAAAAAGTGACACCTGTCTAATAACTTGCCTGAGATTTTGATTTCCTAAGAATCACACGTACTGCAAACAAAAAAAATACACAGGACAACCATCTTAAAAATCCTCACGTGTGCCAGACCTGTTGTTCCACTCCCACTGCAGCAACACACATCCTGGGGCCTTCCCCCCTCTCCCTTCTATCGCATTTTAAAAGGTAGCAAGTCTGTTAATTAGTGTCAAAGAAACAATGCAAACTAGCTGAAAGCAGCTTTTCTGCTGCTGATCACTGACAAGCTAATAGGCCTGACATTTCCTTCAGCACACTACTCCTTTGATTAATGCAGCTGCACAATTTTTTTTTTTTTTTTTTGAAAATTTGTGTAATATTCTCCCATGACAGGAACTGATTTACAAATACATAACAAAGATGAAGAAGAGGTGGACTTTCAGTACGGGGAAAAAAGTTATAATGAGGTTCACAGTCACAGTCAGGGAGGCTGTTATACTGACTGAATCTTGGGCAGTTTATTACTGATTTAGGTAATAGCAAGGATCTCTTAAAAGGCAGAGAGGGGTCAGCAGCACTTTCCTGTGATGGGCACCTGTTGCTAAAAATTCTTGGAGGAGAATTCTCTTATGTGACACTGCCAACACTTCTTCAAAAGACTCACACAAAAATAAAGCCCTTCTTCAGTATTTCAATCTAAATTATTGAAAATAAGTTGCTATTTTTAATTTATCTTGTTGCTCTTTGCCGAGCCAAGATGCCTCCAGCTGTCTATCCCAAAGCTCAATGGCTGCTCCATCATTTTTGAGCAAAACAGATTCTCTTGTCTTCAGGCTTATATGCATGAAATGCAACAGTGACTTTACATGCAGTCTGAACTTTGTGTTTTCAAGTCTGGCTGAATTTGCCATATGAAATACTCAACCTGAGAGGTTCAGTCTGGATTTTTATTTTCAGCTTTTCCTTGGCAAAAAGCTACCACCCTCTCTGTTTGTAAACATGATCCCTTGTCCAAGATCATCAGTGGAGTTAGCAGACTGAAAAGTGGAACATTTGGTTGGTTTTTGTTCCCAAAGTCTCCTAGAAGAGTCATGGTAAAATCAATACCCTGAGATGACTCTGCCTGGGGTTCTTGAGGAAAATATCATACATGACCTTACAGTATGTTTGTGCCCATCTGTTCTTCTGTCCTCATTCCTTCCTTTCTTCCAAAACTTTCCATTACCAAATTAGAAATATAAACACCTTCAAAAAGTTTCTTGGCCGTACATTTTTTAGCTGATTTTTTTTTTTCTTCCCTAAAGATATGCAAGCTATAAAATCCACTCACTCCTTAACACACAGAAAATCCAACCCCCACCAAGGATCAACCATCAAAGCAGATTTTAGAAGACTGAAAGGCCTTTAGAAGACCCTTCAGCAGGCGCACTGTTGGCTGAGCTGTCTGAGAAAGGCCATGCTGTGTCTGATGGGGGGGATGACTAAGCAACCTTGCACATCTACAGCCAGGGATAGTCCCTTGAGAGAGACAGATTCAAATCCCTTTTCACCACAGTTCTACAAGTGAAACCCAGGTCTCCCCTATCCACACCAGATGTCCTTGCCACCAGGCTTCTAGCTGCTCCTTTGCTGCAGCATGTGACATTTTGTTCAGCTTCTGGAGATGCAGAATTTCCTGGACACTAATGAATTTCCATGAAAGGTTTCAGTTTCAGTGAATCAGCTTTTCCTAATGAAAAATGACACTGACAGAAATTTCTCTGCCAGCTCCCTCACATTGGATAACCTTCAGAAACTCAATTCTTCTCTGCCTTTCTCCATTTTGAAACAGGGCGATAAAACCAACCTCTTTTTTATAAACTTCTCTGAGATGTGCGGACAAAAGCCCCATGTAAGAGCAAAGTATCATTATTATTTATTATTCTAAGCATCACTGAGACAATAAGGGAAAAGCAAAACACTACGATACTCACTGAGGTAACAAAATACAGCCATTCCTCTGGCAACACTTTTTAAATGTTACAGCTCGGCTTTTTTTTTTGTTCCTTTTGGTAGCTGTCTAAAGGGTTGATACAATTCCACAGTATCAAAACTGAAAAAAAAAATTTTTTTTCATGTCTTAAAGTAGGCAAAGTAAACAGAAGAAAACATTCTGTAAGCATACAAACAGCTTCTGGTGGTTTTGTCTAAAAGCAAGGGGGTTTTTTGAGCACACAAAGAATCAGTCCTGAAAAACATCTCTATATTGCAAGTGCCCTATCCAGAATTTTACACTTCAGGGATAAAACTCTTTGATATCTCAAAATATGACTTAAATTATAGTAATAAAAGCAGATTAAGCACTCAGTATCCCACCACTCATATCATCAGCAAAACAGCCACACAGAACAATGTTTTATGGAATAAATCTCCATACAAACAAAGTATCTATGTATCTAAATGCCATTCAGCAGAGATTACCACCCAAAGTTATTTCTCACCACATTTCAGTGAGATTATAAAATATTACAAGAAACAGAAATGTTCAAGACGTCCAGAAATCCACTCTCTTCTGCAGAGAGCTTTGGAAGTACAAAAATGCCACCCAGGCTGGTAGAGGACACTTCCTCAACACCAGTTCCATTATCTTCCAATTATCCAGGTACCAAAGTATAAAAACCCTTTTATAATCAAGGCAAATACAAAAAATTATGTCTCCTTTGCTACCTACATCTTCCTTTCCTAAATCTTCCATTTCCAGAGTATGTTTCAATCAAGAGGCAATATACCATGACCATAAAAATTATTACAGGCTCTTAAAAGACCCTCTTGGCTTTGGAAAGAGACTTTAAAATGTTAAATAATTTCTGTCAGCCTTCAAGTCATTAAAAACCTCTGGAAAAGATTCAAACTCTGTGCCTGGGAGAGAGAATTATTTCTGTAATTGAAAGAAGAACAGCAAAACACAAGTTCTTTAATAGCACGTGGACTCTTGGGAGATTAAGCAATCAGCTATCTTGTCAACTCAAAATATACTCTTGGGCTGCTTCTTTTTCTGTATTTGTTGGTTTCAAGGTGACAACTTATTATTTCATAAAATACAATTAGAGCATTTTGCGTAGGAAGTTCCAGATCCCTAAAAAAAAAAAAGTGTAGAAGCTGGTGAGTCTTCACACAGAGATTAATCCATAGAGAGGGGAAATGAAAGTTAGCCTTCCTGCCAGCCCATAATGAGTTTCATACTATCTACAAACGGAATGCAGCTACTTGTGAGACACTGTGAGTTATTTTCACACCTCAGGCATGGAGCAGTTCATTTAAAGTGACTTTTCTTATCTACCTGGCTTGGTTAAGCGGCTGCTGTGCAAAAAGCCATGCATGGAAAGAAAGGTGCCCAAATGCAATGCCCCTCCCAGCAGAAGGCATCGATCACAGAGACAAAATAGGAGTCTGATGAGCAGCAGCGTTATTGGATGCCATTATTGGGGCATCTCTCTGGTCCTTCAATACCTCCAGGTACTTTACTGAATTTATTTGTCAGAAAAGTCCCTTGGTTTCCATTTCTCAAGCATGAGTTCAACTCTGCTTCTTTCCAGAGGGTCATCGCTTCCATTTCAGTCTGGGCAGACAGCTACGTAAATGATGAACGAGAAACTTAACTCTTCCGATATTCAGAGAGAGCCCATGGTCAATTCTACCCATTTTAGGCCTGGGGAGGTTATTTGTTTCCTTATTTTGCTGGGATTTTTGTTGTTTTGTTTGGGGTTGTGTTTGTTGTTTGGTTTAAAATCTTGTTTAGGTTGGTTTATCGAGCCCCAACCAAATTACAATCCTTACTACCTCTTTTCTAGGTGTCTTTCTAGTGCATGTTCTCACTCCTTTGCAGTCTCAGTCTCTAATCAGGTCTGCAGTCTGGGGTTTGCATTTATAACCAGTTTCAACTGGCAATAAGAGGAGCCATATCTGCAGAATCAAAGATTAAACGCAGCCATTAGTGGCTTCCCTGTTTTTGCTGGTTATGCTCATTGACTGTTCACTGTTTGCAAGGCTGCTCTTGCATGATAGTGCTGGTTCAGGGCATCAAGGCACTGCATCTTTATATATAAATCCACATATAAAGTTAAATTCAAGGTTTGTCCAGTGCTATTGCTCTACAGAGCTTTCTGTCCTGCAGTAAACCCCTGCGAGACAGACACACAAATATTAGGAAAGGTTTACAGGGTACAACTGCTCCTGTATAACCAAATCCACTGGGCTGTGAGGTTTGGTGCCTGTTCTTCATTAACCAGCACATACAGGGAGAGATTAGTTACTGCAGAGAGATGAGTACATCAGAGGTAATTAAAGCAAAGTGCCTCATGAAGGACACTGCACAATGTTGTAGCAGGACTTCAGAAGAGCTCAGAATTCCTGTTCTACCCTACCTTTTGATATAAAACACCATCTCAAGGCCCAAATCCATATCCAAACACCAACATAACCTCACCAACACCTCTAAGCACCGGTGCTGCTTAGAGTAGCTGTCTTTCTTTGAGAAGAGCAGCCACAACTTTGAGAGCACTGACTGAATAGTGATGCATTTTGAGATGCTCCCAATTACACAGAATTGGTTTTAAGGCTGCTTTTGAAAGAAAGGAAGGGATCTAATAGGGAAAAGGTTATATGAGAAGAGGGAAAGTAATAATAGAAAATCAGACAGAATCTAACAAGAACTAAAAATAGAAATTAGGAGATGAAATAGCAACATAATACCTAAACTATTAGAAAATAATCTAAAGAGGATGGGAAAGAGGAATATAGCAAAGAAAAGCTAGCAAAGAGACGGGCAATTCAGGGTTAGTAAAATACTCAGAAAAGCTTCATTTTTATCATCTGTTCATGATAATAAAATGCAAGTAAGCCAAAATGCTGAAATTAAGGTAAACAAAGATGCAAAACACTGAGTGTCTGGTAAAACACATGCCAGGTAACAAACGCATGCCAAGAGCAATCTCACTCTTGCTCATCAAGCACATGAACTAGCCTGTCTCTGTGCTGCACCAACACATCACATCTGCTGCACCCCAGGCAGAAACCTGATACAAACAAAGGCTTCTTCAGGAACATTTCTTCTGATCCTCTTCCTCGAAATTCTTGCTGTAGTAAGTTACCTTGGTGAGATCCTGGTGGGTTTTATCTTCTTCACCAAGTAGTACACAGCTACAGGGCCTGCACTTGTACTTCAGCACCTGCCCGCTCTCTTCCTGTCTCCATGTGCCTCCACTGCTGCTCCTCACAGCAACTGCCCAGCTCTGATCCCCAGGGCAGCAACACTCATACTGACAAGCAGAAGCTGGAGTTTCTTGCATGCCTTTCTTTTTCACATGGCTCTAGCCTCCATCTTTCCAGGCACAAATGGCCTGGATCCATCTTCTTGGTACCCTGCCTGCACACCTTTATGAGGTACCCCCAAGCCCTCTCTTCCCAGGATTTGCCTGGAGTGATTTTTGCTTACAATTCAAGTCAATTTTCTGAGTGCTGAGTGTTAGATCTGATGAGAAAGGTTTAATATTTTCAGTGCTTTCCTGCACAAACTGAGTTTTCCATGTAAGCCCAAGACCTTTTCCTGATTTTCATAAGTAGAGAATCATATACACTATAAAAGAGCTAATAAGAATAGGCAGTATTATTTAGGATCCAGTTTCAAGTCTCTCCAGTCTTTACCACAGGCTTTTGACCTTCTGGATCCCTTACTGAAAGCCCTAATCACAGGATTTCTGAGTGTTCTGCCTGATCTCTTCCCCCAGCACAAGCACACACTGCTGCAAATGGAATCAAACACAAGTCCCCTCAACAGAGCATGAAACCCAGCATATTCTTACAGAAGCTCTCTCCTAACCCACTCTCACCAGCATCACCAAGGATCCTGTCTGACAGATAACCAACATTAGCTACCACAACTACACTGTACAAATTACCCAGTGAAGGGAAAAGAACCCCCAACTCTAAGTTACATTAAAACACAATAAATCCCCTATCAAAGTCATTATCTGAATCGCCAATGCAGTCGAGTGCAAGGCGCATCTGATCTGTAAAAGTGGTTTGTTTATCAAGCAAAATTTCAAGTCTCTAAGAAAACAGCATCAGCAGGAACAGCCTCACTATTTGTATCTCAGCACAGAACAATCTCAGACATCAAGTAAACATTTTGCCAACACTTAGTTAAATTTGAAGAGGCAGGAATACTGAATGCAGAGAACCCTGACAATTTTCCTGCCCCTTAATGGCACAGAGGGTTTACAAGGTTTTTTTTTTCATTGCACTACATTCAAGTCATTTAATAGTTTAATTTTGACAGGGCCCGTGAATGTGCAGTTCCCATTCTCTCCCTCACCAAAGCAGGGTCAGATTTCACTGCAGAGCTGAGGAATTGGGATGCACAGAGGAAAATATGCTCAGCTTAGAAAGATAAGTTCTTGTCAAAAGCAGCTGCATTTCCTGCCCATTGTTTCCCCCTCTATTCATTAAACTTATTGCTCTTCTTTTATCAAAATAGAAATTCTGTCACTGCAAACATAGTCCTAAAGTCTACAGTTACCAGATGTGAAAATGTCAATATATTTAACACGTGTGTACACAATGCAGAAACTCCAGCCAAGCCACCAGGCTTTGTGTTTCTTTACTCAGTCCTTCTCTGTAAAAAACGTGCTCTAGAAAACTGAAGTGTAAATCAGAACGTGCAACTACCAACACCACCAGTGATTTGCAATAAATAGGGAAAATGAGAGGTTCTCTCTTTGCATTCAGCATAATTAACCAGATAAGAAGAAATCCACTGTGATCCTAATAGAGCAGGTGCAATCACAGGGAGGTCTCTTTACAGGTTCTTGCATCATAAAATGATTTTTAAAAAACACCACAGAAAATTCTGAAGGTTTTGGAATGTTATTAAAATGTAATAGAAAGCACCTTTTTAAAATACCTTACTATACCTTAAATTAGGATACTTCTACACTGAAGAAGGATGAATTTTCCAGGAGACTCTGCTGCCTTTCAGGTGCTTGCTTGTTTACCAGTACCAGAAGCAGGGAAATATTGCATCCATCCCCATGAAACCAACCATGGAAATCTCTCCATTATCTCAAGTTAGCTTGGACTTAAAACTTAACCAATGTCAGATGCATTTCTGTGTAGAGCACAGGATTCTCTGCCTGCCTCAAAACCCTGAAGAGGAGCATTTCAGCATCAGTTTTTCATGTTCTGCAATCCAGGACTGCTGAAGTAACCTAATACCCTCACTTGGAAATTTTCAAAACCATTTTCAGCTTTGGATTGAAACATCTCAGTCTCATTTTTTTTCAAGTGAAAAATAACAATAGCAAGGTATTTGTTCAAGTGGCTCCCTTTTCTCAGGGGAACAAAAATTATCTGTGTGGCAGATGAAGAGGGGGGGTTGATTTCAGCAGAGTTAGGTGGAGGCCTGTGATTTGGCCAGGTGTCAGGCAAGGCTGTAAGTCAGGAAAGTCTACACTTACAAGAGAATTGTCTCCAGCAGCACACGTGGCATCTCAGTCTTCCAAGTTATAATTTCACCTGCACATTTTTCAAAGTGAGTAAAAAAAACAAAGTATTTTATTGATGTAATCCATGAGATAACTGTCTGAGAAATCCAATATGCTATTGAAAGATTACTGTTATTGAAGTTCAAGTAGACACTTTTCAGAAGCGAATCTTGAAATTCCTCATGCTGTCCCTTTATTCTGCTAAGTGCCCATTGATTGAGACTGTGATGTGCATCCTCAAGCACAAAGGGTTAATTGCTGCGCATCACTTTTGCTTAAAACAATTCTGGTAGAAAAGGCAGCTGTAAGAGCCTATTGTGTACTTACTTTCAGCGAGTCTGAGCACATTTTCTGTGGAAACCATGGCAATATGAATGTTCCCGGCAAACAAAGAAATAATTACCCTTGCAGTCATTGAAATCAGCTATGTGCACATGATGAAACAAACCAGCTAGAAAGAAAGTGTCCATTTCAGCCTTCTTAGACTGCCACAAATTACCCAAACGTAAGGTATAATCAACTTCAGCAACAAAACTCGGCAACCTTTGCTCTCACTCCCTTTTTTCATTCTATTAATTCTTTGCTGAAATATGGCTAAAATTTCTGGGGGAAAGTAAGACCCTTTAAGTACATACAGGCATTTTAAAAGCTGCCTCGCTTGTGTGTTCTGTGAGTCAGAGGCAGGTAAAGGAAAACACAAAAGGAAGCTAGAAAAATGGAGAAAATGGAGGAAAACTGAAAGAGTAAAATCTTCAGCAAAAAGCCCCTTCACAGCACTTTCTATAAAACTGTTCGTTGCTGGGCAGCTTGGAAAGCATTCCTGCTTGTTCACAGAAACAAGAAATCCCCCTGAAAGTGGGATCAATTCTAATGAAATTCATAAATCCCACGGAGCAGCTCAGAGAAGGCAGGGACAGGCTGTCCCTGTAGTAGGACAAATGTTTGCAGAGTCTGGAAAGCAAAGATAATAACAATAGCAATAAATTATAGCCATTCCCAGGCTTTCTTGGGCTTATTCTTTTGCTCTGCAAACTTAGAAACAGCAAAGACAAATGTTTAGCTCTTCATTAATTCATTTGCTCTGATTCCTCAAGCCAAATCACAAAATATAAACTGAGGAGCTGTTGTCTCACAGAAATGGCAACAAGCACAGGGAACTTGGGAAGTAGCGCTGAAATCTAAAGGAAAACCAGGCTTCTCCTACCACTGCAAAACTTCTGTTCAGCCTGTGCCCCTCTCTGATGAGAATCCTCCCTGGCTGAACTGTAATACCTTCTTGGCTGAGGAGGAGGAACCATCCTGCCATGTTAGCAAAAACTCCCTGCTCAATACTGACACAACAAATTGCTGCCTGGTCCCTGGAGGATCAGGAGGCAGCGAGGGGCAAACACACCTTGCTCATACCCGAGGCAACCGGCCAGGAGGGCTGGTACCTCCGGAGTTCAAATCCAACGTGTACACAAGGCTTGTTGCACAAGGGAGAAAGGCTTGAAGGAATGATCAGGAAGAATAGAAATGATTCATTTTCTTGGGAGCAGCAATTGTGTGCAAATGATCTCCCTTGTAGAATTAAACTCTTTTTTCTTAGCCTGCTAAGGAATGTAAAAGGATGGAGAGTCTAACAAAATGGTTAGCAGAGGGAATGGGAAATAATACACCTTATTGTGTTTCAGATTAGCTATGCTTCCACAAAAAGACTGCTCCAGCAGGCTGAACAAAACACCAGTCCCTTGTGGGTTGGATAGGAGAAATTACCTTTTCAGGTTTTAATTTTAAGCTTAAATTTATGAAACACTAATCCACGATCCATTAAAGATAGCATTTGCCAGTATAGCCAGCAAAGCAGGAATGCTTACAAGCTTTCAGAAGTGTGTATTTTAAAGGAGAAAAATCATTGGACTCAGCCTTTTCCATTGTTCCCATAGTTCTCTGGCAACACTTCAAAAAGGAATTGGCATAAGAAGCTGTACAATCTGTTCTCCTTAAACAAGCCAAAGATTTTGCTTTTTTTTTTTCATCTTTGATATATAGGGACTTTTTACAAAGGGAAGGGACAAAGCAGAACACAGGGAACTTTGCTTCTTTTATTTTTTTTTTCATATACAACTAGATATAACCACTGAACAGATCAAAGACCCCTCATGTTCAGTAGCCAGCCCAGCCTATCTGATTGTGGAGCATATCACACTACATGCTCAGGACAAATGCAGTGTTATTTCTCTCAAGTGCCCTTTCAGTCTCCAGAAAACTGGAATTTGGAGCTTTCTGGAGCCAGAAACAACGTCTCAATATTTCCAAGTCTTCAGAGGAATTGTCCCATTGCTTTTCTGAACTCACGTAAACTTTTAGCATGCAGAACATTCTGCAAGCTGTGTAATCTACTATCGCTTTTTATCAGTGCTGAACTGAGCACCTGCTGATTTCATTTGATATCCCTTACTTTTTCTATTGAAGGAGGAAAAAAAATGACCAAACTGTTCCTTATTTCTGCCTCTCCATTATATTTTCTCTCAGCAACCTCTTTTCTAACCTAAAGGCTCTTCCTCTGGATCATTGATTGTGCAGAAGTTTCAGGACCTCCTTTACACCTTCCTATGAAACTTTTCCAGCCAGAAGCCTATTGAGCAGAGAGAACCAGGAATAGGCATAGGATTCTGGATGGGTGTTTGATTTGCTCTATTCTTTCCACAATGTATCTAACATACACGTTTTTTAGGAGAGTAATAAGAATTGAGCTAATATTTTCACCACACCATCCATCAGGGTGCTAGAATCTGATTCCTAATTGAAAGAGACAGCTCAGAATCCATCATTTTATATGCACAGATGAGATTATTGTTCTCTTACGTTCATCACTTTGCATTTATCTCCACAGAGTTACATCTGCCATTTCTTTCACCCAATGCCCTCAGCTCATATGATTTCATTTCAGGTTGGCCTTTGTCATTGATATATTGACATTCTTAGGACAGTCAACAAACTGTCTCCTGTCTATTCACTGCACTTGCAGTATTATTTTGACAGTGACCATTTTGAAGATTATGTGTTGATCAGCACTGACTCAAATACAAGCCTCTCTCTAACAACAACAATATTCTCCACTTGAAAACTGATCACCCATTTCTATGTTCTTCCCAATTTTATCCATGCAATGGAAAGAACATGCAACTTATGGCAAATCAGGGGGAATCTTCATTCTTGAAGCTCCTTTAATGAAGATAAAGCACTTTTTCAATATTAAGGTAACCTGCATTATTGGGAATGTCCAATCTATTTGTTTTCCAGCTACTAAAAAAATAATAAAAATTGACAAATCTGTGAGGCTTAACTGCCCTTCTCAGAAATTATGCTCTTTCTGCCTCCTATTGAGCCCATTTCTGCACAGTGGTCTCCCTCAGAACCTTGTCAGTTGTTCTGGTCAATGGTTGATGTGCACTGATAGAAGTTCAGTTTGCACCTGAGACGGCAGCTCTAGAGTCACAAAACCAGGAAAGAGAAAGCACTGCAAGCACTTAAAGGGGAAAAAACCAAATAGGAATTACGGAGTCTTCCATACGCCACACAAGGGGGAAAAAATGTAAATCACTAATGTTTTCTTTTACTCTACAGCTTCAACCCAGCTCCAGTTTTGTGTACAGGACATTCATTAGACATAGCAAAACTTTGATCTTAAGTAATAGACCAAGGCAGAACAGCAGAGCTTTGATAGGATCCGCTTGCCTTGCCTGTAGTAGTGGTGATGACATTTGTCCCTCTGTTTCCACAGACACTGAGACAACAACAATAGTACTTGCAAATAGTATCTCACCCAAATACACTGTGGGCTCTGCTTGCAAACGATCTGACAACGAGCATCATTCTGGACAACTTCACAGGAACAAGAGACTGAAGACATTTACTCCTCCTAGATTGGCACTTTAATGCTACAATTATGTATTTATCTGCAAATGTGTGTTTATAGTACATATCTAGAAACTCCCTCTGTATTTTTATGACGTGATTAAGCAGCCTCAGTTTGCTAGTACTTCCCTATCAGTCTTTGATGAACAACCTTTTAAAGAATGCTGAGAGATGTTATTTTTCTCTTAACTACTGTAGAATGGAAGTGGAATTGTGTAATTAGTTAATTTTATTTATTCTGCCATTAGTTTAAGAACGATGCACGTTACCTCTCCCAAGCAGTACAACTCCAGTTAAAGATTACATAAAATGAGAAGTATCCACTTCAAGATGCAACAGAAAATGCACAGAACAGATTGTTCATGTCCCCATTTAATTATTGCTTAGATTTTTTAATCAATACTTAACTCAAAATATTCATGTCAGCATATAAAATGCAGAGAATCAGACAGTCCCAGACAAGAGATATGTAGTATGGTTTTTCCTGGGGTGCAATAGAAGTCAGAGAAGGAAGGCTTTGAAAAATTGATTATAGTTCTTTTCCCAAAATACCAGTGAGAACATCTGATGTACCAGTAACGTTTTCCAATTCCCTTTAAATGCTGTCTACCTTTTTTTTTCTAATTCTGAATGCAACGTTTAAAATGAACAAGTCATCATTTTAATATCACCAGCTGAAGGATCCATATAAACTGCTGCAGAAGAATCTTTGTGAAATATATGCTGGAGAGCAAGTGGGCCACTGATAATGGTCTTATCTCGATGGCTTTCAGTTGAGGCTGAGGTTTCAGCAGATCTTACCAGGCTGGGCAAATCACCCCATTTTCGAGCTGCTGGACTGATAGAGCTGCAAGGCACTTGTCTTCTCTGTGCTGGACAGGAATGGTCGCCTTTGGCAGAAGCACAACACATACACTTGCTAAACAAACATGTGAGCTACAGCCATTAGTAAAAGTTTATCTCCAGCTTAGTTTAACTGGCTTTGGAAGGGAATTGACACCAACTGAATTGAATTTCAGTTAATTAAGTTTGAGAGAATCATCAGAAGGATTAGTGTGAAGTAACCATTCCACTCCAAAACATAGTTCAGATTATTCCCTTTTGCTTATGTCCTCCCCACACGAAGAAGCTATTTGTAATCAACTACCCAAACCCCACTCAGCTGGACTTGGAAGAATAAGTGATTTAGAAACACAGTAATTCCATCAATTCCAACAAACCCACTTCTGTGCTTAAAGGTGTTCACCTCTAACTGAACTAAATCAGGCCTTGTGCTTACTTTGCATACTTTTCTCTCCCCCTTCGCACAGTAACTTCTACATTAGTATTCAGAGAAACCAGAGTTGTGTATTTAAGTGTTCCACTCTAGGGAACACAACTCGTATCTTATATTATTACCAGCACACTCAAAACCTTGTCTTTTTTAGAGAAATGCCCTAGTCAAAACAGTAATTTTGGTTTCCTGCAGAGATTATTAGGAGATATCCTTTGGTCCGTGCTGTGAGGCACATGTGTCACACCCTTGCAGCCTTCCCTTCCAGCCTCACATCTCCAGGAAATCAGTAGAAAGCAAGTATTGTTTTAATCACAAGTTTCAATAACCAGCCAAACTTATGGCAGCTGCTGTACTAGAGTAAGAAGAAAGCCTTTCTTTAAATTCTTCCATTAATAAGATCTGTTAGAAAGAAGAGGAAGAAATTCTGCCTCTTGTGCAACGTTTAATTAGAAGCACCAAAACACCCTCAGCTCCTTTCGTTTTTGTAGAGCTGGAGAGAGATTTTGTCAAATATTCATACCTTTAAAATGTATTTACCCAATGAGGAGCACGAACCCAGGGAAAAAAAAATTCTAAAGGCAAAGATCAATTTTTTAATGGAAGAGAAATCAATCTTTCCCAACCCTACCAGAAGCCACAGTCCTGTGGCACGTGGCAGAACTCTAATGGGTCTTCTGTTGCCCATGTGTCCAATCAGCCTGACTTCCTAAGATTTAACCATCCCTCCTCTCTGGCCAGGCTGGTGCTCATCCTGCCCTGCCAGCCTGGGGTTCCCCTGGAGCCCGAGTGTCTGAAGGCAGAGGCTGAAGTGCAGCTGTAACACTCGGATACTGTGAAACCATCTGTGCAGTCTCGCAGCAACTGTTCATCTAAATGTCTTCTGAATGCAGCACTGATGAGCCTTTTCACTTCTGCTCAGTGGGTGATAAGAGAGCATTTTACCCCAAGCTGTGGCCCAGATGTATTGGACACTAAATACATTACTCCTATTTTGTTTTCATTTTAGAGTGAAAATTAATAAACTCCGCTATTTGCAATGGATCAGCTCACTCATCTGCCATGGGATTTTCTCTGTGGCTCCTTCCAGTCACTTCTCAACATTAAGCTACTACAGGGTCATTCATAAACCTCCAAAAAATCTTTGGGCCAGAGGTTACTTTGCTCATTTTAAGAGTGAATTTTCTGTTTGCATTGGAAAATGCCTGTACTGATCCCTGCCATCTCCTCTTCCCTCTTTCTCTCTGTCCCTCCAGGCTTCCGAAGCTGACTTTAACATGCTATCTGAAACAGAAAGCTCTCCCAGGAAGTCACTGTTTCACTAACTGACACCTCTTTTCTCTCCTGATATTGCCTGAACAATTTTATTCTCATTTACACAGTGATCTTCCTATTGCATGTAATTGTGTGCCTAAGTGGTTAATGCAAGTGTAACGGTGCCAATGGCCAGCCTATCAAAGTTATTCCAGTGACACAGGTCAGTGGCTCTCCTCCTCTCCACTGAGCTGCTTGTTAGAAACTCACCCTGTTAAGCTGGAGGAGAGCAAAGGCAAACCAGGCAGCAACCAAAACAGGACCTGTGCAGAGCAGAAACAGCTGGGAAGGCTGGCAAAGTGATTTTACATCATCACAAAGAGGTGATTGGTGAGACTCCGTGTCGTGAGCTGTTTCATTCCTTTATGTTCACTCTACTCACTGCTCCTACTCTAAACCTCAGAGTTTGCTCTGCCTCTTTTGTTTTCCTTTTAATTGCAAAGTAGAAGGTGAGAAAGTAGAACATTTTCTATGCAACTTGAGATAAACAGGCTATCTACCTGGACACTTCAAATCTACAGTTTAAGCAACAGCAAAAGGATGTTATGTCTAGTTTCAGACTTTCTTCTTTATCTGGAAAGGCAGTAGAGGCACCAGAGGAATGTTTTAGAGGAGCTGGCAGTAAAACCAAGAAAACTGGGCTAGAGGAGTATGAGGAATAGCAAGTTTGTAGAGATCAGTGGCGTGTGGAAACCCTGCAGGGAGCATTTACCTCATTTACATGATGTTCACCAACAGGTCGTGGCACTTAGGAACAGCCACTGTGACAACTCCAACAACAGAGGTAATTTTCAGGACAGAGAGGGGCAATCACAGGCCATTGCACAGTCTGAAGGGCAGATGAGGTAAGAGCTCAGACTGAGCACAGGTAGCCTCGGGAGTCTTTCTTTCAAAGGACTCCAAGGAATTCCCTCTGTAGATGAATCCCAGTGCCTTCTGACAAAACAATTGAGCAATTCCTTAACTTGTACAGGAGATAGATCAAGGACTCTCTTGCACACAAAAGCTCAACAAAGGAGACAGGAGGTAAAATGGAACAGCATTACAAGTGTGTACACACACTCAGAACGTGTCAGAGAAATTGCATTTTTTTTCCTCAGAAAGGAAGCAGCCGAGAATTACTCAGAGCTGTTTGTAGACCCCAGGTAAAACCAATACCTGTGTGCAGGTTTATTGGCTGAGACACTTAGGTTCTCCTGGTTACCAGAGGATCTTTGAGTCTATTCCCTTTCCAGTGAAGAATACCTAGAGAGGCATCATTATGTCATTTCACGATTCATGGAAAGAAATATCTTTTCCTCCTCTTGAAATCTCGTAAAGTCCCAACAACTAATTAAACTTGATGTCAGAATTTAACCACAGGTGTGACAAAACCAGCTGGTCTCAAAGGCAGAACACCTTAAGGTGACAATCTGTTTCCAATTCCTGTTCAGATTTAACACACTTTTTGTTTTTCCAGGTAAGATGCCACAGGAAAAAAAAAGACATCTGTCTCCCAACACTACTTGAATTTAGGGATTGGAAGCCTGCCACATTTTCATTTGCACTAAGAGAAGTAACAGCAAGATAAAACCTAGTGGGTTTGAACAATTTTGGAAGATGCAGTAGTAGGTAAGGAGATCTTTGGTCAGATGTGAAGGCCTGGAAGCATGAGCAAAGGTCATGTTTTTGAAATGGAAGGTTTTGACTTTCACTTCCCACTGTTGAGAATATACTGCTTTAGGACAGAGTGTTAGGAAAGGCAGCCCTTGGATACCTGTTGGAACTACAGGGACACAGAGCAGCATAATAAGGTCAAGTGTGAGAAGTTTTCTCCCTTCTGGAGTGATGAATGGGATCACAGCCCTTGTTTTGGGATAGTCTCAAGGTTCTAAAGCCCTAAGGTACATACCTCAGCACCGTAGTATATGATACAAAATAATTCGTGCTAAAATTTTAAAGATTACAGCATTTTGCTGAGGCTAAGAAATTGATCCCAAAATTGTGCTGTTCAAGGGATTTCTGACTGAATAAAGCCCTGGCAAGGTACATTCCAACTGCATTCCACAGATAAGCATTTCGTGGGATTTCCTCATCTGGCAGAGCTCCAGGATGTATGTGTATATACAGAAATATGGTTCCAGGATGTGTGTTCCATCTATGTATAAGCAACAATAAGATACTTTCACCAGAAAACTGACTCCAACAGCAAAAATTGACTACTAATTTCAGGAACTGTCATCAGACTTGGTGGAAAAAACAGGAAAATTATATTGTTGGATTGAAAAGATAAAATTAACAAAGAAGAAAAAAAGGTATAAAAAGACACCTCAGAGAAACTACAGCGGTGAACAGGCGAGATTCGAACCGACACAGGTTCAAACTCAGTTCACCCAGAGCCGATTACCTGGCTCGGCGTTGTTTGCCTTGTGGCTTCTTCAAAATTTATACTTTGATTATTTAATAAATTCACTTTAATCATAAAATTGGCTGATTTGTTTATGACAACAGGTAACCACAATTCAGCCTGAGACAATGTTCAGAGACATCACTCAGATGCTCCTACCCTGGCCCAAGGGAAAAAGCTGCACAAAGTTCTTCTGTCTGCTGCTACCATTTCTAGCTAAGTAAAAATGCTCTCTATGTAACCCCCACCTTTTATCAAAACACTCATTGACATATTTCATCTGAGCTTCCACCCTCATCCAAGACACCCACTAGGAGAATGCAGAGAAACATCCAAGCAGCTTCCTTCGAAACCAAAACTGTTAACACTCAGCCAAAACGGCCAACAGACACCCCAAATGAGAGCACAGCACCTTTTTTGGATAAACCCATAACGGGGGAGGAAAACATTACAGACAAGATCGTGAGAAGCAGAGTAAAGCCTCCCCCACCCCAAAAAGAGACAAACATAAAACAGCTACACTAACTCTGAGGGGAGTGACACTCTGCTGTGCCTCGCTGCATCCCAATGAAACGGCAGGATAAATCTGCTGGAAGAAAACTTGCTCTACTCTGCACTGATAAGGGCTTAGTGATTTAAAGGCTCATCAGAAGGACAACTGCTGAGGTCTTGAATTGCCTGTTAGAAATAAGTTGAGGAAGCTGTGATTTACAAAGATCCCAAAACTTGCCTGCTTGGGCTTTGTTTTATCCTTTTGTTGATTTGCTATTTTTGTTTGTTTGGCTTTGGGTTGTTTGTTTCAAGCCAGTAGGAATTTAGTTTTATTTGTTATTTTAAAATAATGTTTGGGGCTTTTTTAAGAAAGATCTGATACTTGTGGCTGGGGTTTTTTTGTGTTTCTTTGATTGGGTTAACTCTTGCCTCCAAAAAAAGACAGCCATACCTTATGCTTTACACAGCCTTATCTTGCAACCTAATATTTATAGCATTTACATCCTAACCTTTTATACCAGCAACTGTTGAGTTATCTCTCTGCCCTTTACATGACTTTATTACATACAGTGAGAACAGGTTGGATCCCAGTGGTATTATATGCTCTGTAAAAAAAAAAAAAAAAAAATCACAGGTTTTAATGTGTCATGGGTCTCATTTCACATCACACATCATGTGCAATGATTTGTGCATTTCTTATTTTTTGATTCAAAACTGCCTAAAAGTGAATAATCCACTGACATTCCTCCCCACCACCAATTATGGTCTAATGGGTCTGATACACTGAGCAGAGCTGCTGAGCACACGGACATTCTTCACAGGCTAAAACTGTTTCTGTGAGGTTAAATCCTGCCAGTTTAGCTCTGGGAAGCGAGCCCCACTGCACACGTAGGACAGGATACCACCTGAGGGAAGGGGGAAAAAGCTGTGCATTAGACCAGGTGTGTCATCAATGTGCATCTCTCACAACAGCTTTATTAGAGACACGGGGCTTCAGGAAGACTCCACTGCACCTCCTGGAAGGACTCGGTCGCTGAAACTCCAGCTTCCCCCTGCTGCGGCTCAGAACAGCCCTTCATCTTTCATGTGATGTTTCACAGCCCTCAGGTAGAAGACAGCAAAGTGGCCAAGCAGATACTCTGAGAAGTGCAAATACTTTGGTGGTGTGACCTTGCTTATCCGTAGAACGGCTTAGGCAGATTGGAACTGCTTGATTCCAAATGCCACCTGAACGGGAAACAAACGGGATCCAACAGTCCCAGTCCAGCAGTAGGATTCCATCTCTACATAAACTCGGGCATGAGAGATAACTCAGTGGAGTTTTCTTTCCAGACTACATATGAACTTTGATTAGGCATTGCTTTATTATTTTATGTTTATTATTTCAGACACTACCTTGGAAAACTGCTAGATGGTGCTAGAATATACACACATGCAGCACTATGCTAATACAGGGGTTTAGCTGCAGTCCTTGTCCCTGGAATTAGCCTTTGGTGCAATTGCCTTGTTGTACATAGACAGAGAGCTGTGTCCAGCACGGCAGAATCTTATTTTCTCATGCTTTGCAGGGGGTGAACAGAGGAACACTCAGCTGGACTCACATCAGGGCCCAGGCCAAGGAGATTAACTCATCCCCACGCTGCTCAGTGAGAGCATGCAGGGCACAGTTCTGCACGCATTTAACAAGCGTGCAGCTGTATGGATTCAATGTTCCCAAGAACAAGCCATCCTGCATAAAAAGAGCATCTTCCAGAGACCACTGTGTTCTTCCTCAATGCAAATATTCTTGGAAAGAGAAAAAAAAAAGAGGCAAAAGCAGGAGAAGGGAGGAAAAAAGCAAGCAACCAAACAGAAAAAAAAAATCTGCTCCTGTTTACAACAAAGGAGAATTTAGTAAAGACACCCAACTTGTCTGCAACCCATGTTACCAGTCTAGCTAATATTACTGATTTTTGAGTGGTTCGTATGGAGAAGCTTAAGCATGTTGTGTCATAAATATATGGGATTATAAATGAGAGATGCAGTTAAAAAGAAGTATGATAACAGAGGAAGTGTCACCCAAGGTTTACACAGCACAGACGTGATCCATAATCTACTAGAGATTTTATATGGGGGGGAAAAAAATATACACATTTTAAAATGGCATTAATATGCTTGATTCTTAACATTAATGGGTAAGCATGTGGACAGTGAGGGAAAAGAAAGCCCCAAGAAGACTAAGACCAGCTTTAATTATTGTTAATCTGCAGAGACATTCGCGTCAGAAATATCACCCTGGCATTTTCCTGTTTACCAGCTGCAGATCAAGCTCTGTAACATTTAATCTTTGTAAGCACTTGCCCTTTGAAAACATCTCCTTCCCTCATCTTTCCCTCAACAAATCAGCTCCTGTGTTCCTGCTGCACAGCAGTTTCTGCCAGCCTCTCCTGCTTATTCCCTGGCTGGGGAGCTTTCCTTCCTTTCCTCTCTCTGCTTTGCAGTTTTTCCTTCCTGGGAGGGGAATATCAACTTTCCCCCGACAAATAAAAGCCCTGGGAGCCCAGGGCATTCCTGGGCACATTCCTGGTGAGGGGCACTGCGTCTGGAAAAGCAACCAGAACTCACCCAGCAGAACTGCACAGCTGCCATTAAAGGCAAAGCAAAGTGCCTGAAGAGTTGTTGAGATCAAAACAACTCCCGGACCAGCCTAGAAACACAAAAGCTACTTCAGGAGATCTAGAGCTGCTTTGTTCCTCGATAAAAGCAGCATTTGCACCACCTCACAAACCTACGCTTCATGGGATGGCAAGAACCAATGATCCCACAGGAATAATATTTACCCTTCAGGCCAGCAGCACCTGAAAAACCGAACACCTAATTTTGCTAAGCTACTGTATCCAATAAGTTGTAAATTGATTTGTTTTCAGCTTCTTATGTTTGTGTGATTCTCCCACATACAAGAGTTTTTCAGCAGAAAATTTCAGGTGTTCCTGAAATCTTTCAGAATAAAAAGTAAAACAAGAACTGAAATTATAAAGTGAATTCACTTCTCAGAAATCATTGTGCGAGATTAATCTATTTTCTCCTGGAAAGTGAGCCTGTCATCACACATCCCATCTCTTACACTCTTTCAGACCCCTAGGTAACCAGACCCACCTCCAGAAGAGTGCTAGAAATTCCAGTCATGCTTCATGCATTCCAAGAGCAAAATTATATGGAACCACTTTCCCTTGACCTTTCATTTTCCAGCATGTTATTTCCACATTTTTGAAGAAACCATGTATAATAATAATAAAAACATCTATCAAGACTTATTTCTATAGGTCTTTCAACTCAAGATCTTTTAGTTAGTCTGTGTGACATTTCCAAGAAAGTAAATTACTGGCATTGAATTTATCAACTTCTTTTTGTACTTTCAACATGAAGTATAAGAGAAAATTTTCCTTTCTTAGAGAAAAAAAAGAAAACAAAATCTTGGTTGCCATGTTGCTACTTGGACTGAGGTGAGGATCTGTTTTTGCACCAAATAAAAAGAAAAAATAACGGGAAGAAAAAGTGCATAGGATTAGCACAGTTTATCTAAAATCACAATTGCCAACAGAGCTTCTGATCAAAAAGCATCTCAGGAGTAGAACACCCTTATTAAATTTATTGACTCTGTGACACTATTATTATCTGCAAAACACCCATTAATAAAGATATTAATTGTTCTTCCTATAAAAAAAATAAACCCCATTTGTTCAAACATGTCAAATTGAGGATTCAGGCACATTTCCAACTCCTGATCTTTACCTGTAGTTGTTTCTGCAGAAATGCTGTACCCACCACGCCAGGCAATGCCTATTTCCCATAGACACTTTTAGATAAATGGCTATACCTGGAGAGAGACAGTCTTTTTAAACACAGGAAAGAGCACTTCAGTACAAAAAAACTCGTCCAAATCTGGAGAACCACAGCCTCTAAATGGTCAGTGGAACTCTCCAGAGACTATAAATGCCCAGGCCACACAGCTGATGAAATTACTACTTGATGGCCTGGTGTTCCAAATCAGCAGATGAGGTTCAGGTGGCAGGTGGAAGAAAATCAAGATCACCTGGTGCTCATCAAATGAAGCAGCTGATTACCCAAACAATCTTCATATGAGGTTAATTCAACATTAATGGCATTAATGACATTCCCATGTCACTCATTTTGGTCAATTCTGTCCAAAGTTACCTCATTATTCACTAAGCATAATTTCTCTTGCTCGCACACCTCTGCACACCCCGTGGCTATGCTTTTATTCCAGGTAATTAAAAATAAAATTTAAAAATTCATTTTTCCATGGCAGAGTCTCTCTCTTCCTCTTCACAGTTTCTCCTAGAAAAAAATTTAACACGGATTTAACAGCAGTACCAGGCTGTAAACATTACAATCTCCTGGGCCTTGGTTTCTGCTCCAGCTCTGCTAACCCTGAAGCCTACTGCCTTAGAGAGGACATTTCCCAAAGGACAGCTCTCTCCAACCCCATCCAGAGCTGGGAGATGCTGACCTGCAGGGAGCAGAGAAGTGGCAATATCCTGTGGTGCCAGGAGGCAGTGCTCCAATGGAGCTGTCTTATCAATAGTGCTCCTCCCAGGAGCTCTGGGCCTCACCAGAGGCCGGCACAGCCCTGGAAAAAGGAGAAGTTTCCTTGTCTCTACAAACACATCAGGAGTCCTACTGATTCTGGAATCCTCCTCTTCCCCTATGCCACTTTTAATGCCAGCTACCTACTCTCTTTTCCAGACCAGTGCAAAGAAGCTTGCTTTCTCAGGTCACCATCCTCTAAATCCTGCCTCTCCACTCCCCCAGCAGACAGACTAGTAGGAATTACTTATCACTGGGCAATACGTTCCTACAGGTCTTTCAAGTATCTGACAAAAGCTGAAATATCCAAACATCAAGTTTGGTGCTCTCTTAATTTCTTGTGAGGAAACAGCAAGTATTTTTCCCCTCTGACAGCAGTAAAAAAGATGAGGCAAGAGAGGATGTGATGTATTTTAACTAAAATTTTCTTACCCTAGTGCTCATGCCACAAATGTGCTTACTGCCTTATCACTAAACCTTACCTTGCTGACAGAAGTTTCCATAACAGCCATAGGATTCACAGTGGGAAGTATATGGTCTGAATGCCAGCAGCTCCCGAAGAGCTCCTGAAAGGCCAAATCACCTCCTTCGTGCACTGACTCAGAAACAAAAGCCTGGGCCACAGGAGGAATGCTGCAGTGGGGAAGCTCCGGCAGTGTCAGAGGGTGGGAGAGGAGTAAGGGATACAGACTGAGAGACTGGGAAGGCTGAAAGCTGCAGCCAGTGACAAGGAATAATCTCCTTTGCACGGGAGAGAGGGCCCGCAGGGGCTCTGGGCTGCACCAAGGGGACGGGCCCGAATCCCTCCAGACCACCTCATCCTCAAAAGCAGGGAAGTGCCTGGAGGCACAGGGACAGTGACCAGGGCAGCTGCAGGCTGGAGAGGGCCCCAGTCCAGACATTCAAACCCCCCATTGCCCCAGACTTGGGAAAGGGAAGAGAACTCATCAACACAGAAATTAATTTGACAGTAACCTTGAGAGAGCTCGGGGAATCCTTTGGCTTGCCTAATGGCTACAGAGGGACTTTGTGCACTGGGATTTCATATAATCTAACTGTTTGCTATTTAAACAAAAAATAATCTTTTAGAGCCTGCAACTACCTTGGACTGAGTCCCCTTGCAATTACAAAAGTGATTGTGTTTGAATAGCATGCTTTCTCCTTCGCTGCTCTGCTTCTCTCCACTCTGGTGACTCCTACAGGGAAATCATCCTTTGGACATCATGGGTAGAGGCTCCAGGCATTACAGGATTATCCAAACCTCAGTATCTCAGCCTCACTGCCAGTACTAGTCAGGGCAGAAGAGAAATGAACTGTTGCAAAGAAGGGCAGTTGTTTAGACACCTTTGAGAATTGTTATGCACGCTGGAAAAGTCTCTTCCTATTAGCACTCATAACTAGGAGTCACTTAACCTTTGACTGTATAACACAGCCGAATTCCATGATATATTGGGTTGCCACAGTAGAAATAATTAAGGAAGACAGTGCAGGAAATAATAATTTACACTGGCATGTCTGCAGTCCCAAGTTCTCAGCATGTTCTACAAGAGTTAATGAAAAATAGGCAAAAGAGAACAGGTTATGTGATTAATGTTACAGTCCTTCCCTGTGCAGAAAAGTCACGGAGGGAGGGCAAAACTGACAGGAGAAGGGGGAATGCCTGGGGTAACAGAATGCACCTCTCTCCTTGCTTAGTTTCATTTTAGAAAGGTGTGGGGCTGTTATAATTTCATGCAAGCTTGCGAATTTGACTGTCCTTATAAAAAGAGCGATTATACACACACTTCAGGCACGAAGCAGCACAATAATTAAATGAGTAATTACCTTCCCACTTTTAAGCTGTCATGCAATTAAACTTAATTAAACATTCTCTATACTTCACTAATCTTATACAAACAGAAGAAGGTAAGAAGGGTGTGGCAAAGAAAGGGCATTTGGCAGAAGGTTGAGCCTATTATTCTGTCTATAATAAAAAATAACGCTGTACAGTCAGCACTAGGTTCTCATGTGATTGCCTTGTTCCTGGCCAGAATATAACCTGGTCTGAGCTGCAAGATGAGCAGTACACTGAGGAAATTCCATACAGTTTAAATTTGTATGACATTCTTCTACGTAACATTGCAAAATGCTCTTCAGAAGAAACAAGTTCAAGGAAAGAGAAATTTTAGAACAGAGGGAGTAAAGAATTCTATACAGAAAAGCTGGTCCAAATGTAAAACAAAATCTTTAATGCAAACACAAGTCCAAGGTTTCTCTTTTCCCCAGCAGAGGAACTGTTGTAGAGACATAATAGAGGAAGGACCTAGAAAAGACATGGGAATTTTGTTGACAAGGAGAGAAGACAGCCATGGTGCAAGAACAGTGGTGAACTTCCATCCTGGTCTGAAATACAAATGAGCTTTGTAGAGGCACAGCCCACGTATTCCTGCTAATTATTTATTCCTTCCCAGAAAGCTGTATCACATCTACTGTCTCTAGCTGCATGTTATTATGTCAAATGACAAAATTAAGACAAAAAAATTCACCCTCTCAAGTAACAAGGATCCTGTCTTCCACCGCTCCCTGAGGCAAAGGCAAGAACAGGCAGCAAAACAGGTACATCTAAAAGCAAAAACCTGACCACACTCTGTAAATATAAAGTTTAATTCCAGGCGTCCTCAGATTTTGGCCCACCCCCACAACCCACATGTGTGCATACACCTTTCTGCTCCTTTTCTTTGCTACTGAGTCCTGATTCCAAGTGCCACAGAAGCAATTTGAGCACATCTCAGCAAAACGTAGCTGGGAAAGTCAATTTTGCCATTTTCTACCCTCATTTCTTCCAGCATCCAGAGCAGTTCCACAGAATGAAACCTGCCATTAATATTAGCAGAGGGGTCTTGACATAGTTTGAGACTATCAGCACGATGATGGGACAAAGACAGGAAGCTTGAAGATAAGGTGTTAGTATTAAAACGCTGGTGGAAAACCCAGTAACAACACTGAGCAGCTTTCCAAAACACTGCGTGTGTCTGAGTGCTGAGAAACCTGAAAAATGGGTGAGAATCACCACACTATTCACCCACCCCTGCTGCTTCATACTGTTTATTTACCATTGCCTGGTGATAAACTGCAGCTGTGGTTAAAATGGGTCAAGAAAAGTTTTCTGTTTGGTTCTCCTTCCAACTCCCACAGCAAGTAAAACATCACAGGCTGATAAAGTCTAAAACACAAATTGTCCACAACACAGTGCTGTATCAGCTACTGAGAAGAAATGAGCTCCGTTCCAGCTGAGGCCAGGATGGATGCATTTCTCTCTGGAACACAACACTGCTTCTTATACTTTGCAGGCCAAAACAAGCAAATGGACGTGCTGAAAACATTGGAAGTGCCGCATTTAGGAGAAGACTGCTGCAGACAGTCCCTGTTAGCTCGCAGACAAGGCTGACAGGCCAGGGAACACTGCTTTTGGCTGCTTTGCCCCTGCTGTCAGCCCTCTGGTCCACCAGAGGTGGGCAGGACCGTGCAGCCCCTGCCAGGCACACAGTGACAGGGCCAGTGCCCCAGCTCCTTTGCTCCATGGCTGATTTGGAAGCTGAGGACACTGAATCCAGTCCCAGCTACCTCACAGCTGCAGGGAGCCTTCAGGAGAGCCAGCCTCAGCTGTTTAACCCAACCTGACAAGCTCCAAAGGATGTTTTATTTCTTGGCTGGGGCATTATATCATTTTGTTAATGGCTTGGAAGTCAACAGTCCTCTCTAGCTGACAATGATTAGGTGCTCTGTGATTTGAATTCAGAATAAGCAACATCAAAACTGTATTAAAGTTACGGTTTCTGCCTTATGATCCATTGCCCCACCCATACCAACATGTCCAAAAAAGAAATCCCAACAGACCAGAACTCGTCCACAACTAATACACATTTTTTTTCTTTGATTTAGGCTCTGGTTTGGAATTATTGATTTCCACTTTTTTTCCCCTCCTGCTTGTTTTGTTTCCACATCTTTCTGTTAGATTTGGTAGTATTACCTCGAGTCCTGCTGCTTTCTGACACAGTTGCAGCACAGCTCCTTCCAGCCCCTCGAGCGAGACTCTCACCGGCTACTGAGGAACTTTGTTCAGAGGGACAGCTTCCATCTTACCCTCACTGTGGGAACAAAGAAAACAGTCACCTGAAACTAATTTTTCAATAGGAATGCTCAAGGCAGTGCTGTGGGACAGCAACATGAACTAACCCACACCATCCCGCTCTGCTTGGCACGCCCAGCCCAGGTTAGTTTCAGCAGATCCAGAAAGCACGTGAGAGAGATTGTTTCTGTGCCACAATTTTCTTTTTGCGTGGTTTCCAGGATGGTCCTGACATATTTTACTGCATATCTGCAAATATCAGAAACCTCCCCTCTCCTGGATTTACAGCGTGCAGTGGGTGAGGCCCAGGCAGCACAGGGTTGTGTTCAATGCTGGCAGAGCTGCCTCAGGGATGTGTTTAACCGTGGGGGGCGATTGTCTCTTGCTGGTAGGGGCTAAAAATGTGGTTGGATTTGTTGCTTGCTGGGTTTCAAGGTGCACTTTGGTTTATATCAGCAAAACTTGCAATGTCACTGAAATACTTACGGAATGAGCAGCTGGAGCCTGCTCACGCCAGACTCAGCAGCAGGCCTCGCTGTCCGCACTGGCGCTGCTCCCTCAGGACTGCTCAGAGGGCACAAGCAGGCTTCATTAAAGATATGTGATTTTTTTTCAACTGGACTTTCACATTACTTCTTCAAAAGGCACAGGAACTCTCAAATTTAGAAGGAAAAAATATAGAAAAATAAGTGCAGGAGGAATCCAGACCTCCTCTAAGTGCGACCTCCCCTTCAATGCAGGATGCTCTGAGGTCAGGTTAGTCAGCTGAGCTGGCTCTCAGGATGACCTATTTCAGTATTTCACCGCTGTCACGATCAATTTTTCTTTCCTAATAACAAATGAGAATTTCCCTTGCTGTAATTTGTCTCTGATGCCTTTCTTTTTTTCCTTAAACACCTCCAGGAAGATGTTGGCTCTGTTCTTTGCACACTCTCCCTGCAATTACATTGCAAAATGATCTTTTCATAGTTGAGCCTGTAGCAAGGCAGACTGAAAGAACCCACAGTGCCACTTCCATCTTTAGGGCATGACTGCCATCCCACCACCGTCTTTTCTCTAATGTATCTCTTTTCCACTGCACATGTAGGCAAGGCCTGGTCCTTTTGACAGCTCAGACAACCTCAGGTCTAACCAGAAGAGCTGCAACAATACATGACCAACCTTACATTGCAAAAACATCGCGACTTCACAATTAATAACTGCATTAAACAGTTAAGTGAGAAAATAGACAGATATGGGCATGCCCTGCTGGAAACAGCCTCCCTGCCACAGCAACAAGTAGAAAAACAGTAATAAAGACCCTTTCTGGCTTCATGCTGGGGCAGCAACAAGTGTATTAACTGTTCTCACAATCTTTGTTATTGGAATAATAAATACGGACCTGAAAATAAGAAAGAAAAAGAAATCCACTTGGCTCAGAGACTACTTCTTGGCAATCAATACACTCTGAATAACCTACAAAATTGTGGTCTGTAAGAGGTAGTCAAAGTCTCACTGTCCATCTTCCTTTAAGCACTGATGTTCATAATGGCCCCTCATTTGGAAGTGTTCATTTCCATCACTGCTGGAGCTCAGCTCCATTCTTTTTCCCCAAAAAAGAAGAAAGAGTGAACAGACTGAGGCAACCTTTGACTACACACTTTCACTTACCAGGCAGCTCTTAACCTTGCCTCTCTGAAGTCTCCTCTAAGCTGATATGCAAAGATCTGGGGGTACAGAAAATGGGGCAAAACCTGCAGAATTACTCAGAGACTTGCTAATGGAGTTCAGTAAGGAGAAAAAAAGCTTCATAGATCTCTTTTTTTTTTTTTTAACCTGGCAAATTGGTATAGGGAAGAGTTCTTTCTTTGCAAGTCAGTGTAACTGGATCACAGACTTTCATTCTTCAAGCCCAGCTCAGGATATTAGGACATGAAAGCACAAACCCCAAAATATTTCAGAATAAAACCCAGGGAGATTTACCTTTTATAAACATGCATCCAGGAGTCTTTTGTTGGAGAAAGCGTTGCTTCTGTGGAGAAAAAATGACCCCTTACTCCAGGACATGCTCACTGCCAAAACGAGGAGATGCAAATGTCTACAACAGTGAGCTCCATCAGCACCACAGATTAGGATGTGCACTAAACCTTCACACAAAGCATGAGACAAGGCTTGTGAATGCTGTTTCATACCACCGAGAAACAGAGTGCTCTCTGGCTTTATATATTGTGCTTCTACCTTCTCCAAAGTGCTCTCCTGTATAACACATTAGGCTGTAAGAGAGAGCTTCAAACATGCTGAGGGTTGCTCCCTTCCACATTGCATCTGACCCTTCAGCTCCACAAGCCCAGGTCTTCTGGGGCACTCCCTCCAATCCTTCAGAGGTAGCTCTGGGTGCAGATTTCTCATCTCTTTTGGCAGTACCTCCCACACAGCCCCATTACCAAAGCTATGAAAGCAGCTTTAAGCTCCCGCACAAAGCTCTCCAGCAAACCCCGCACTGCCCTGCAGAGCTCCTCACCAGGATCATCACCCTACAGCAGAGTCAGAAAGCCAACCTCAGGCACAGAGCAGGCTCACAGCCAGAAGCACCTCACAAAGCACAGAGGCTGGATGTGTGTTAGATGCCCACGTGCCCATGCGAGCTGAAAGCTGCTGCAAGGAAGGCACAACAAAGAAATGCTGGAGAGTCAGCCCAAGGCAAGGAAAGAGAATATTTTGAGAAGCTTCCAACAAAAAGCTGAAGACAAGCAGAACTCCCTTGTGCCTCCTGTGGCCTCTGGGATGTTAAGTGACTGTTCTCTCCACCCTCTGAAGGAGTGTGGGCGTCTGTGGACAATGAGTGCTCATTAACATCGATTCATTAACTTGGAATTAAGGACGTTGTTTATCACAGCAGCATAAATGCCACAGACTGAGAGATATTGTGCATTAGGCAGCAATTTCACTGATCAGAAAGATAGGTTTAAACTGCAAACAGCTGTCCATGAAAGGATTGGCACAGGTGAGAGATCAGCATATGGACCACATTCATCAGTGACCCAGGCTCAGTTCATAACCACTTAAGGTAGGAACCTCAAGGTGGCAAGTTTGGCATATCACAGTCCTAATCCTCTAAGGCAGCTAATCCACAGTTAAGATTTAAATTCAGGGGAATGGTCCAAAATGCTGTTAAGGCTTTTATGCAGTTGGCAGCTTTTCACAATCTAAAATTAATCAGCAAGCCTGGATCCCTGAGCATAATTTGGTCAATTTGGTTTGCAGAAACAAAACTCGGGGAAAGTAGGGAGTGCTGGCTGAGGGCTGGTGAAACACATCTGGAAAAGGGAAAGCAGACCCATGCATCTGAAGCCATTCTCAGTGCTGTCAGCCCTGAGACACAGTTCAGCCACGCCAACAGCAGCAGCAGCTAAAAGCACAGAAACAGGTACTTCCCAGACTGGAGAACAATCAATCTCTGCCATAGTCAGTACCTTGAACCAAATGCAGGACTAGAAGCAGAGGCAAATGGGAAACATATGTATACACAGAGTAAGGTACACCCAGTTGTTCCACAGGGTGATGCAGTGAGAGTGGCAGAGTTGTAAAGCCCCGTCCTCTTGTTCGGTTGGATGCTCAGCTCTGAGTCCCTCAAGGTGAACAGCAATTTCTTCTTGTGAATAAAAAAGCATATCATCAGCTTGCTGTTAAGGGGTGATTAATAGAATACTGAAATTAACATTTCTCCTTCTGACCCTTTAACCTTGTTCAGTCACATTACTTTGACACAGCATTAAATCTCTATCTTATTTGTACCCATCATCAAGCTGGTAAAAGCTAAAACCAGCAGCAACACATTTTATCTTTTAAGGAATGTGCATGATTGAAAGACGAAAGAAAGCTGCTATCTCCTATTGTTCTTTATAACAGTTCTCTTTATGATTTCAAAATGGCAAGAAATATGCAATGAAATTCGGTGATAAAATATCTGAAAATGTCTGAAATACTGGTAGTGACTAAAGTGCTTCAGCATCCTCCTCCTTTAAGTATCCTCACCTGTGAGGGGATACATCATCTTACTTCCGCTGAATTCTGTGAAGTCTGTGAACAGAACAGACAGAACACATAAAAACAACACCAAATAAGATGGAATAAGCTTCGAGCACTTGTTTTCATTCCAGGACTGAGAATAATAATAAAATCGAACAGAGACTTCACTGGAAGTAGCCAAGTATTCAAAATCCAAAAGGAAATCATTGAGTAGCTTTTGGAGATAGGAAGGTCACACGGTGTCAATCACAACATTTGACCTGCCAATACAGCACTGACCACTGATGACTCCTACACAAACTGAAAAGATTCATAATATCAACCAGAGGGAGAATCCTTTAAACATTTACCAGCACTTTTCAAGCTGCTTTCATTACCTTACATCGATAAGTACACCTCGCACAGGCTTGAATTAGTTATACTGCAATTAAGATGTCAAAAGCAGCCTCTGAAATGGGCATCTATTAACTCTTTCAATAGTCTAATTAGGACTGCAAAACAAGGAATACATCACAAGGCAATACACATTTCAGCCAGCTAAAAGCAGTAGCTGGCTCAAATTGAGATAACATTACTACTTGTAAAAACCTTGGAGAGAAATTCCATAGGAAGAGTGGAATTTGAAGTCAATTCTTTTAAAAAACACTTAGCAAATTAAAATACTTAAAGACATAAATCCTTCACTAAAGCCATCTGTCTTACTTGACCCTCTCACATAAATTCCTTGGGAATTTATTCAAGTGCTTCTGCAATCAAGTCACTCCATGCTAATAAGGTACAGATTTAGCCTGTAAATATTCTTCCCATAGAAAAGTTGTTTTCCAGCTTATACCACAAAACAGCCTCTCTGCCATTCATCCAGCAGCTGAGGTTTTTCCAGCTCACTTCATATTTGGCTAGAAAACTGAAAGCAAGTCCGTATTCAGTTGTTTTCAGAAGGTTGTACTTGCTAGACCCACGCCTACCTGGAAAAACCTGTGTTGTGCATTCTCTTCCCACAGCAATCAAGGCAAGTTTGGTACTTTGAGCAGCACGATGACTGATGGCCCTGCTAATATATCAGTGCCACAGAGGCTTAAGGAAAGGCTCAGCAGACAGGCAGCTTGTGTATTAAACACACTGTCACCATCGCTCCTGCGGCGCACAGGGACAACCTCGGAACACCACAGGCCTGGAATTTAACTTCCTTTGACCTTCTCAGGTTTTCAAGTTCAGGATTTAACTGCTTGGCTCCATTAGGAACAGCAGGACATGAGCAGTTAAAACCCCTAAAAAGGCTTTGAAGGCTACTCGATAAATGTTCAGGTGTCTCTCTGCAAGTCAGAAGCTGGCAGGAGAGGGGGCAGGCTGAGGAATGAGGGAGCAGTTAGAGTAGGAAAGGGGACAGGAGGGAATATATGAGCTGAGTTTGGCTGTTGTGAAACCAGCAGCTCTAAAAAGACATTGAGGAAGAGCCTGGCAGCTCCCCCTCCATGCCTCATTACACAGGGCACTATTCTTCTGAGGAGCTTCCCAGATGTGGGAAAAGCTACTGAGGCTTCTGAAGCAGCAGTTTGTTCTGTGCTTCCAAGACAGTTTGATTTGGCCTTTTGCAGTTTGGCTTGGGCTTTTTGCCCACTGCACCCTGCATTTTGACACTGAGCCTATAAAGCTGCCTAAGCTGCTTCCAGGGCAGGGTGGATCTTCCAAGCATCTCTGGCAGGAGATGAGCAGCTGGAAGCCCGGCAGTGCATGTCATGGCAAAGGCCATTCTGCGAGCTGGTTCTCAGGGCCACTTAGAGCAAGGAGGATGGATGCCTTCCAACAGAACACTTCCGAAATCCCGGAGAGGTGACACGTAATTTCAGTGAGGTCATTATCTCAGATATAGACAAGTCTATCCACTCCCATGCAACACCTACATTCTTCCTCTCACTGCCCTGGAGCCTGATTTGTCTCTGGCCAGTACGGATCAATTATTTTCTTAACCTAGTTGTAAATCAATTCTCCTGATTGATGCAGACTTCCGGGTGCTGGGAACAACGTTGTAAAATTTGCACTGAAGTACAAATTCAGGTTGTTGTTGCAGCAGCAGGTTCCTGGAAAGATCACAGCAGAGACCCCAGTGTGGCCACTCTGCTGAGAGGGTTGGTTACTCTCTCAGCTGTTCAAGGACTGCTGGGAAGGCCAGGAATGATTCCCAACACAGGAGCCATTTGAACCTGCAAGCTATGGCTCCTACAAATATGGGGAATTTGTTTGTCTCTGTTGCAAAAAGGGAAGAAAACCTCCAAAATATGCAAAATTAGGTATAAGTTTCATGGTTATTTTATAGTAGAAAAATTCTTTTGGGTGTTTTTTTACAGTGATTTCCAAAGACTCTTGGCTCCATTCAGGGTCACATATATGTACCCCTTTTTGAATAAAAATGCAGTTTATTTTAATTATTATTTTAGTAGCTTTTCTCATTGCTAAAGGAAATACACATGTATTTAAATCAAGGATTCCCTCCCACAAATATATATGTTCTTATACCACCAGAGTGGCTGTCTCAGATACTTACAGGTAAAATGAAATGTCTAGGATAGTTAAAATCCTTAATGAGGTCACGTTTTTTCCCCTGCTCAGGCAGGGAGAATATGCCAAACCTCACTGGGTATTCACAGGGCCAGGTACAGCTGTGACCCATGAAAGCTGTAAAAGAAAACCAGCTACTTGGCTGAGTAAATCTTCACCATCAGAGCAGAGCTCAATTTGACAGGTTCCAGTTGATTTCCCTCCCCAGTCCCCATTAATTACAAGCTTTTTTAATTACTACATGCATGCAAGGGGTGGAAACAAGAAGATTTAATTACCAAGCTCCCACCAAGAGTGACCCAGCTTGGCCACTGCAGCAGGAGCTCTCACAAAATGCCATTCAATGACACAGCAGTGTCATCCTGTGGCACTCAACCCAGGAAAGCAGCTGCTGGTGGAAGCAGAGAGATCTTTTTTCTGCCTGTTCCTCTTCCTGCTCAAGCAGGGGGTTGGCACAGCTGGTCACCCCACAGCTGGAGCGCTGCTGATGGCCAGGAAAATCCTTGCAACTTTCCTGATGGGCAATGTCCATATTGATTCTCTCTCCCCCACTTCTCAGATTTCTCTTCTTCTAACTCCCCAAAAGGTAGGGTAGAAAGTTCAAATGTTCCAGGAGTCTGCTTTTCCCCTCCTGAAACACACCTATGGCTGGTGTCTAAAGTGGACTTGGGCAAGACCAGACATCCTGATGGGAGCTCAGCACCCTGGAAGCAGTTATAGCTGGGAGGGGGGCAGACAGGAACCCACACATCCCCAGGCCCCAGCCATTTCACTGCAGGAGATCATGCCCAGAGCCCCAAAGAAGAATGAATAGCCCTGGTGGGTCCAGCTGCCCTGACTCAAAACAGCCTAAAAATGTTAAATAGTGGTGGAGAGGGACCATCTAAGTCCACACCAAACACAGCAAGGCATGCAGAAAACAGAAACAACGCAAACAATTGTATTTTCACCTTTACAGCATGCACACGCACACCCTGCACTCTGCAACACCAGCCAGCAGCAAGAACCTCCCAACAAAAGGCAGGGAATAGGATGGATTGAAACAGGGACCCAGCACTGCTCAGCCCCTCTGAACAGTGCCTCCAGTCTGGCTGCAGCTGTGTTGAGAAAACCCTGCTCTGCAAGGGTTCAAAGCGAGCCTCAGGTAGCAGCTTTATGGGTCTCGAACTGCAGCGTGATAAACAGCGTGTGCAGAAGCCACCACAGTCTGTCAGGAAGGATATTGAGACCTTCTGGTAAAGGAACTCCAGCAAACACTTAGTCAGCCTGAATTTATGATCTGATCCTTCAGTTCTTGGCTCCAGAAGTGACTCACCCTTGGCTCCTTCATGCAAGCTGTGCTCAGTCCTGAGTTTGGCTTCTGGAAAAGACAGACGGGAGCTGAGCACCAGCTCAAAACTCTCAGTTGCTGTTTTACTTAACTGTTTTCTATTAATTCTTTCTTGAAAAAAGAAAGAAAGAAAAAAAAAGTGTTAGCTTCCTGCATGAGCAAGGAGAAGAACCAGCAATAAAGGCTGATAAAAGAATAATTTAGAGCTGTGAACTCAAATCAATAAATAAATTGGAGAACTGTTCAGTCACCTCCCAGAGCTGAGGAGAATTAAAAACCAATTAAAAACTACCCATCTGCCTCCAGATCAATCAAATGGAAAGTGAAGGGCAATTATAGGGCAATGATTGTCAAGAGAAAGTGGATCTTCCTGGACCACCTTTTATGGCTGATCATATCGCAATTAACTTACAAATAAAGTAACCCAGAATCACTGCATTATAAACCAGTGGTTCCAGTTTTAGAAAGCAACAGATTCTTATTGATCAGCTCAGCACAGTTTGCATTTGATTCATGAAACCGTGCCTCAGGTTGCCAAGAACAGAGCTGCTCCTTAATTAATAATAATGAGCACCAGCTCAGGAGCCTCACATTCATCAGACCCCAAAGGGGCACCAGCTGAAGCAGGAATCTCAGCGGGCAACTTCTATCCAGCCAGAAGCAGAAGCACAGAGATTAGTAAGAGACAGTGTTTACAAAAGATGCATTAATGATCTTTGATGTTCTTTCGAAATGTCTCTGGCACTGCCAAAAATAACATCTTTTTGGGCTTTAGCAAAGCACCACAGCTCATGAACCTGCCCGAAAGTGGCTGCATCCCTAATTTTCACAGCCATAACTCATTAATAAGCTATCAGAGAGCAGTGAGCAAGCTCATTGTACCTGAGAAATAAAATACATTTGTTTTTCTTGGCAGAACCTTCTGGAAAGGAGGAAAAAACTGAGGCCATTCATGACTCATTAACATGATACAAAAGCATTTACACACAAATACAGACAGAAAGTCCACTGAATGCTCACGTAAGGCAGGAATCATTCCACTTTGGTGTAGGACACCCAGCATCAGCTGTTTGCATAGAGCAGATCACTTGCTTGCAGAATTAAATCCACTAAAGCACAAGTGGTAAAGCCAAGTCAAAATTTTGTCCCCAGCTTCATCCTTAGGAACACACCAGCTAAACTCCAAATCTACCACCGAGTCTGACATTCAGCAATCTGCTTGGCTCAAAGTGCTGGCACTCAAAGAGGGAATAGGAGCATCTTTTATTCAGGGCACTCATGTCAGTGAGCTCCTCGAGAGCCCATCAAGTGCTGTTCAGCTGGCAGTGAAACAAATAGAAATGTCACCTGAATGACCAATGCTGTGCAAAGTAAACAGAGACTGAACCGGCTTCCATGGAGCATCTGAGGCACCAAGACAAGGAAAGGTAAACCATTTCCTTTTTTAAAACTGAGCAACTATTTTCTTCAATCCCCTTATTCAGAGGGAAAAAGTAACAGCCCTTTCAAAGTGCCAGGAAACCCTCTGTACCTTTCAAACCCCTCATGAATCACACCCACATACAGTGACACACATCTCTAATCCTTCCCATGAATCTGGTCCAACACTAGGTGCTCCAGCTGCAACGTTTTAGCTAAAAACCTCTGCACCTCAAGACCCCAGGGCTGCAGCACCTCTTCCAGAAACTCCCCCAGCAGCTGGTTATTCACAGCCTTTTCTGCAGTGCAGTGCAGGGAGTTCCCCCCACTCTCCCAAGCACCCAGAGACTCCTGGCTCCTGCCCCCAGGAGCGCTCTGTGTCACACATGTGAAATGGCCGAAGAGGAGGGAGTTGGGGCCTGTCACCCACTGGTATGATGCCTACCAATGGCAATTCCCCTTCCAGAAACCTCCAGAGATGTGGATCTTTGCACCAGAACAGTGCTGCCTTGAGCTGACTGCAATGTGCAGTTCCCTCCTGGTCTAACGCACTCCCAGGGATCACAGAAATCTTAGGGCTGCCTTCAGCAAAGCCACAGCCTCTGCAAAGCATCAGCCCCCAGACCACAAAAGATGCCAGAGAAGCACAAAATTAAGAGAGACCTTGGGCTGAGGGAGTGAGTTTCCTTAATCCCTGGCACTGCTACTGCTGGCCACGTTGAGCATCACGAGATTCATCGGGTCAGTCATAACAGGTGGTCACTGTGATCACCACAGAGCCAAGGCACCAGTGTGCATCCAACCTGAAAGTAACAACTGCTGAACAGGCAGGTAAAAAAGTCTGCAGGACGTCCGACATGGGCAAGTGGCCAGAGGTTTCCATGCACCTTCCACCTTGGCAGGAAGGCACCTTAGCATTGTGCAGGTAATAACCCAAACAAAACAACCAAAGAACCCAAGGAACCCCAAGAAAATCAACCACGAAGACCATGTCAGAATAAACGTCCATTCTGGGAAATGGTCTTGTTTGAGCCATGGCCATTAGCTTCCAAACCAAAAGAAAAAGAGAAGGCACAGCTCTGTACAGATCTGTCAGCAGCTGGGCCAGCTGCTCTGGGAGTCAGGGCTGTGCATTTCCACCAGATCTCACTCAGGTGCCCTGCTACGGCAGCAGGCTCAGCGGCAGCCAGTCAGAACACAGCAAGTGCCAAAGGTGTGCTGAGAGGTCAGGCATGTCTTAATGGAGCAAATCAAAGGAAGAAAACAGAGGTGGAATCCTTATTGAAGCTGCAGCTTCAAAGAGACTCATAAATAGCTGACTTAAAATGAATTCAGACAGTGTGTGCTTCGTTTTTCCACAAAACCACCCAAACCCCGAAGCTGAGAATTAATTATTCCCACACCTTTGATAGCAGAGAGGCTGACAATAGGGCTTTGGACTGCAAGGACACATCTCTGAGGAGCAGACTCAGGACATTTCCTTGGTGCCACAAGTAAGAGGTTAATTCTCTGTCAGTCTGCACTCTGCTGTTGAAAGGTTTGTGTCCTCTGTAGTTAGGCAATGAAAAGACAAACTCAGTAACGCCCACAGCTCAGGATGGAGGAGAGGAACAAAGAAGCAGCTACCAATAATCAAATCACAAAGTACAAAAACCAAATGTAATCTATGACTGACAGGAAAAGTGAGCCTTCTACACTGACATAAGGCAGCACCAGCTTCCTGCTCTTCAGACTGGTGGTAGGTACCAGCAATAACTCATGCTATGGCATCTGTGGAACATAGGAGAAAAAGCCATCACTACTGTAAAAAATCCAACCAAAACCCAAAAAACTCCCTCTGCTGGATTCAGCCTGAAAACATGAATTATTCTGCAGAGCAGCAGCATGTTTGCTGAGTACCATGTTGTATTTCCACAGAGCTAACAGTCAAGGTATAAAGCCCTGGTTGCCTACTGCTAAAATTAAAATAAATTGTCATTTAAGAGTGATTTGCTTGCTATCGGTTAAAATAAGGATTCCATCTGAGAGGAGAGACCAGGAAAAATTTTCTGAATAAACAGTATAAAGGAAAAATTTTATGTGAACATGGGGACAGGCTAATGTGGACTCAGTTTACCTGAAGGGTCAGAGGGACATTTCTAAACAGTTGCATTTTAGGGGTTATTAAGAATATTTTCCTTGAGTACTGGAACAGAACTGCTAGAGAAATAAAAAAGGTTGAGTCCAAGGTTTCACAGAGCTACAAGTCAAACAAACAAGAGACTCCCAATGTAAAGCCCCAGGTCTAATACATCACTAACTGAATTCCCCGAAAAATTGCTTGTCTACATCTATCTTAATTCAGGGCAGTAATGTGCAATTTGTAAGTTGTTCTAACCTTAATTAGTACTTGCTCTACTTATAGAAATCTTATATTCAAATTAAATCTGAGCACAACAGGCCTCATGTTTCATAGGAATAAAATCCTAATAAAGTTTTGACCCCAAGCACAAGTGATGACTTCTGTTGCTGAAGGTCTGAGGAGGAAGTGTTACCTACTGGATACAAAATTCAAGGAAACTTATGAGCAAGTAATTATTTCTGTTTAAAGATATAACAGAAGTATGCTCAAGAAATCAGGCTCATTTAAAATGCAGTGAAAACAGGACCCAATAGTGAGACTGATTTCTGTTAATTTCATCTGTTTTACATACAGGAAAGTTTACACACGATTAAACAGGAAAGTAAACACACAGAGGTTCTCCTTGAGTAATTTTCCGACAGTGACCACCAGCACAACAAATTGTGTTGGTGCAGTGAAATGATCACTTCTTCCCATCAGGGTTTGCTCTGCAGGGTTTGTGCACTGAAAGAGCAGTCAAAGATTTCTGCAAGGGCTTGGAGTTGCCAACACATCTGGGAGTTTAGTCTTTATCTCCCATCTCCCTCGTGGACTTCCCACCTGAGCCATCAGTGAGCTGAATGATAAATACAGCCGGCCAGTGTCGGAACCCACGACATGCCTCTATCTAATTTAGGGGATCGGACACCCAGAAATGGGGGTCCAGGAGTCGGGCTGAGTGCCCCGGAGGGCACTGCCTTTGATCTTTGTCCTTGGAGAACTTTGCCAACTCTGAGAGATGAATTACAGGCCACAAGAGTTTAATATAAGCATTGATAGTTAATTTGCACAGGGTGAAATATAGTATATAGAATGTTAGATGATATGTATATGGGGGTAAAACATGTATGGGGGGGTTAAGATGGAGTCTAAAGGGTGTGGTCGCCTTCTCCTTCTTCTTCACTGTCCACCATATTCTTGGTGACGGGAGCACAGATTCATTGGTAGAATAGAGATAAGACAGGAAATTGCATGTCTAGAACAGGTTAGGATTAATTGGTATAAAGTTATAAGTAAAGACACGTACCGTCCTCTGGTTGGGCTTGTAACGGGGTATATAAATCACGGGACGCCCATCAAGGGGGCAGAACCAGGGAACCTCGGCTGCTGGGTGGACCTGTGGCTTTTCAGGACACCACAGCTATAGATAACATTAGAATAAACAACCTCTGCACAGCAGCTGGCGGCCTCTGACTGAGTTTCTGGGCAAATGCGCTGAACCTGGGGTTCTTACAGCCGTTCCTCTAAAATGTGCAAAGACCAGGATAAGGGTCGGCACAGGCCGGAACAAGACAAGCCTGTCACAGAGAAGGAGCAGGGAAAACAACTAATTTATTCCAGTTCAAATCACACAGATTCTTCAGCTGGGGCTTCCAACCTCTGTTTCGCCTCCTCCACCTCCTAACAGCTGATTGCTTCTTCCCGTGAGCACCGTTGCTCCTGCTCGCTGAAAGCAGTAAATCAGCAGAGCTGAGTTCGGGGCTGGCCCATCAGAGCAAGGAGCACAGGGTGAGGAGCCGCCGGCTCTGTGCTCATCCCATCGCCAGAGCCCCACCTATGGCCGGGAAGGTGTGTGACACACGGGACAGGAGCCGGCGGGGCCGGCTGCTTGCCTTGCACTGCCCTCTGCTGTCACAGGAGCCTGCGCCGACACCGCGGCAGCAGCGAACCCGCTGAGAACAGCGATCCTCTCGGAGCTGACCTGAACAGAAAGGGAATAGACGGAAGGATTTCTCCACGGGATTTTTCCCACACAAAGCGTTTCGTCTTGCTCGCTCTTAGCCACCCGCCTGCTATGAATTTACAATTAAAGTAATAATCCCAATTCTTGTCTTTTTCTGTCAGTAGAGCTCCAAGTGCTTTACCAAGAAAATGTTAACTATCAGATTTTAGGTTTTACCCTTCAGACACTAAAACATGTTTGCTAAGGCCTGGGCAATTGGTACTGAGCTTAGAGCACTTAGCACAACACAGAGACCCATGCTCCTACTCACAGTAGCTGCTGAAAGGCCCTTCTATAACATTTATCATGTAGCCACAAGTGCATTTCTAACACCCCTCCTCAAATTTGCTGGTTTGTTCCTGCATTAGCACATTCCAGGATGGGACACAAGAAAACATATAAAACAAATGATGCAGTGTTCTTCTGTGTCAGCAATATCAGGAGTGTAATACAGCTCTGTGAAATAACCTCCATGAGCCTTTTTTTCCTTTACAATAAATAAATTTTTATGATATCAGACAATATTACATGACAGAATAATAACTCGCAAAGATAATCCCTTGAGAAAATGAACACCCTCAAAACAGCTCAAAAAAGTGTCATTAGAAGCACATTTTACAGGAAACACACATTTTTCATGCCTAAATACAAATTCCAAACATACAGTATCTTTTCAGTGCCCTGGATGTCCCAGAAATGCCACACACAGAGCTTTTAACAGCTGTTAATATAAAGCTCACACACAGACCTTAACTAATTCCTTTGAAGTCGGGAATTGAACGCCGGGATAAAACGCACAGGAGCGTGATTAGCAGAGAGCTTGTGCATCATTAGGCTTCCCTGCATGGGAATACCAAATCTGCAACAGCTTATCAGCATATGGCTTGAACATCAGACTTTCTAGAAACAAAAGCTCAGATCCTGGCAGATAACTCAGCCTGACAACCTTCTGCTGTCTCTTGCAGCAGTAACTGCTTCCCGCCTGATCCAGCATCACACATGAGGGGCTGTCCCCTGTCACTGGCAGCTGCTGCCTCGCCACTGGGGGACAGGAAAACACAGCAACAACCCACAGAAACTACCCAGCAGAGAGCTGAAAACCAGGGCTGAGCTCAGGGCTGCCTGTAGCAGCCTCAGTGACACACAATCGCTCGGCCAAAGGTGAGCGGAATTAAAAAGGAAGGATCCCACAAACACAAAACTGTTTGTACAAACATGATGAACACCTTAGGGATCCTCCTGGAAGATGGGGCCACAGGTTCCTACCACCCCATGAGAGTGCCAGTGGGCTCTTTGGGATAGAGATTTCCATGAGGACTTCCTTACAGAGCTTCAGAGACCTTGTTCACTGTGCTGCATGTAACTCATACAGAGAAACCGTTCCCTCTCATTTACATTTCATGAATTCCTGTAAATAACTGCCATGGAACCCTTACAAGATGGAAATTCACTAGATCTAATAAAAAGTCTCAACAAGGTCCACAAAACTTGCATGCAAGGAATTAAAAAAAAAAATTTTTAAAGACTCCTGAGCAGGCAAACGCAGGAAGATTAATATAGTGTCCCAGAAAACAAGGGAGGATTCATTTCCTCAGGGAATTTTTTCATGTTGTCAGCATAGAATCTTGCAAGCCTTGACTTTGCTAACACTGGTGCTATTCTTATTTTATTTATGAGGAAACTAAGGCAGAGAGATTAAAGGTAGTGTGGGATAATTAGTACAGTTTGTCAAACTGAGTAGCAATTAAAATGGAATTGTGGGAATAGCTGGACTTTTGTATTACTAAGCACTGAAATCTATCACATCAAATGATCCAAATCTTTAAATGCTCATAGGTTTTATATGCACATGCTTCTGATATAGCTAAATTAATATATTTACCACCCCTAGACTGACCAGTGTGTACACAAAAGGTGATCTGATGCTCATGAGGAAATGAGGGCTGCTTTTCAAGGGTGCCTCTGACTGTAGCACCTAAGATAATGATATCAAGTCTCTTCAGAATAAAATCTAAATAATTGTTTTGATTGGAGAGGTGCTGAGAACAACACGTCAGAATGTGAAGCACCACTGAAATCTAAATGCTTCTCCCAAATTGCTGCATTTCTATGGAATTTTCGGGAAAAAAAACCAAAACAAAACAAACCCAAGTGAAGTAACTGTTGGAATTTCCCATGTCTACAACTTGTTTTAAATGCCTCTCATCTTGGGCTGTTTCAGGGGCTTGCACTGTAACAGGCTTTAAAAGCCAACCTGTGTCATGAAATGCTTTCAACAACTGAAGCGATTCTCAGAGGCTGTGATGGAGGGCAGCATTTTAAACACCTCAGAAGTTTTCAGATTGTGCTCTGCTTTGGAATAATCGAATTCAAAATCCTTCTTAAAACAGAGTTCCTGGTCAATTACTCCTGCCTTCAGCACCTTACTAAGAACTCATACTGTATTTTCAGTGAGGACTTGGAGCAAGCATGCAGGGCAGCCCACGTATTGTACGAGACCCAAGGGCTCTTACTGCCTGTGGCTTCAGAGAAAACTCTTGGAAATCCTAACAGAAACCCACCCTTTTAGCTTTCAGATTGACTGATTAGCACTAAATATCTGAGTAACTGATTTTTAGAGCTGGAGCATTTATGTTTAGTGCCTTCTGCTACAAGCCAATTCCTGTTTGAAACAGCAGCTAATACCCATAACCGAGGGCAAGCAGCAACTGCACAAATCCGGCTGATGTTACAAATAGTCCAATATTAACTTGTCTTGTGGTTCAATCATGCTCATAAAACCTCCAGACATTTCTGACAAAGGAAAGGTGCCAGGGGTGCTGATTCTGGGTTGCAAAGGAAGGGAAATGTCTGAAACGTCATACCCTCTGTCACTTTCTCCCCACGTGTAACATTCTCCCCAACAGCAATAAAGCAGCTCTGCTCCAGGCTCAGGAGACCCCTGCTCTGGGTTTGGACAGCAGAGGATTGCTCACCACTGCCAGGAAGCCTTTGCCTCTGGATGAGGAAGACAGGGCAGCTGTCAATCCCAGCTTTTAGGGACACTATTTCCATAGCCATCAGCTGCACAGCGCATCAGCTGTTTAACGCCTGATGATCTCACTGATAAGGATTAGACACCACAGTATTATAATCTGCTCCACCAAGTAACAAGGAGCACACTTACCCAGGAGAACTACAAGGCAGGAGGATTCATTCACACTACCTTCCTTCCTTCTTGGGCCTCAGTTAAGGAGGTACCTAAAACATGTGTTTGAGCTTGGAAACCCTGTGCAGGAGCTCTCTCCATTGCCAAAAGCCCTGAAAATTTCCAAAGGCCATCTTGAAGCTCAAAATAAAACATTAGGTTAAAGATTACAAGTGCCTGCCTGCAGTATATTTAAAATGTTCTTACTTCAAACTACAGGATTCTCTTCCCTTTTAGATCATCGTTTCAAACTTGAACTTCCCTCTACTGAAGTAGGTCAGATTAATTAATGGGGCAGATTTCCTTTCATCTCAAGAACAGCAAACCATTCAAACCATGGGCAAAATACTGACATACAATTAGGACTTACATATTTGCACATGTTGTATTCATTTGGACTTCTGTGGGGAAGTAACCTTCTCAAAGTATCTTACAATAATGATTTTAACTAGTTAATTGCATAAGAGAACTAATAAATACTCTTCTCAACTGCACTACAGGTGCCATAACATACCTTTAAGAACTAGCCATATCAGTCCATATTCATCTGCAATCAATACATTAAAACGTTTAGCTTTTCTATGTCTTTTGTTCCCCTCCTTTTCTTTTTTTCCTTTAATAACAGTCTCATGCTAAAAGCCTACCATTTCTCTTGGAGAAAGATAGTTCCAAGAAAATAATCCACTGTGAGCATAAGCCTAATCTCTGTCCCCCCAAATTTTCTGTCTACGTTTTGCACAACGGCTCAAAAAAACATACAAAAAGTCAAGAGAAAGGGATACTTATTAGAATTATGACTTTTATTTTTATTCACTAGAGCAACATTGAGGAAAGAATTTTTACATACAGGTTTTTAAATCAACTTTACAAGCAAATTCCAATATACAGTATTTACTCTGGCCTGGGTTAAAAAACCAAAAACAACAAAGCAGATAGTAAGGGTACCTCTTGTTTTAGCTAGTATTGAATTGAAGATTTTGTTACACAGGAATTATACTGGGTTTATGGTGGTGCTTTTACAATTAAGTAGGCAGTGAGCAGCTTTACCACAACAGTGACTGAATTTCCTTGATAGCACAGTTGTAAGATGACTATACTGAGCCCTACCACCAGGGTCACATTAAATCCACTCTGCTCAGAAAAAGCCCCTGTAACGAGATAAGGAACAGCTACAGAAGCCCAATTCAAGAACTGATTTCCATTTGTACGGCAAGAAAATGTCCATATTAAGAGGATTATGTGCTGTGCAAAACCAGAAATACTTCCCCCCCCCCAACATGCAACCTACCCCAGTATGACACTTTAGAATGTGCATATGACATGCAAACAAAGGAAATCACGCAAATGGTATTCAGTTTTCAGGCATCGTTACGACAAATCAGCATTTAGATCAAGGATGAAATGAACTGGACTGACCTATGATGCAGTCTAGTTGTTATGTCTACTCTCACTGCTACGAGATGGAAAGCTGAGGAACCCTTTTATATTTTTTTGGAACCGTATTAGAATTGTGTCGTTTTGGATTTTCAGGGCTTTCGTAATTCTTTCAAGAAAGTCTGAGAGATAATATTGCACTTCTTTTCTCAAAACCGTATTCTGGGACCATTATTCTTTAAGAGCTATGCTAGTCCTAGGGAAATCTTGCCATTGGCTTTGATTGGCAGTAGGAAGTGCTAGCTTCAGGGAAGGGGAAGGTAATAATGATCTGGCTGCATCATCAGTGTTAGAATTCCACGGTTAAATTAAAGTCATTGCACAACAAAAACTCAGTACGCTATATGAATACTTTTAAACATGCTACAGTGCATATCGATTCTGTGAAAGTGATGTGAAAATACCTTGGAAACAGCAATACTACCGGGGAAATTTGTTTCAAACAAAAGCCACACACAGCAGGAGGCATCTAGATTATTTTAGGCACAACTCCAAGCAATAAAGCTCATTTAAAGTGCAATTCTGTTCTTTTCTTTTGTGTTTATTCACTTGTTAAAATGCGTAATTGCCTCTGTACACACATACTGAACAGTAGTTTAATACTTTTGTGAATATTGCACAAAAGAATGAGAAATCAAAAACAAAACCAAAAAAAAATGGCAATAAACCAGTTTTATAAACCTAAAAAAACCCCTGAAGATATCAAATACTTAAATGTATGCATTTCGGATAATCTGCACCAGTACTGATGATATATCTGCACCTTCCATAAGGTAGATATGTTACCTGAAAATACTTACTTAATCCCATTTGACAAGCACTCTCAGTGCCTTCTCATCCATCACTCCCCAAACCCCATCCTTCACCGAGGTGAAGCTTCAAACCTCACTTCACCACTTCTCTCCCAGCTGCCCATCTCCTGACAGGCTTTGCCCGTACTCTGGACTTGCTATACGTGCAACAGAGCCTTCCCTGGAAAAGTCTGAAGAGCCCAAACATGCAGGTGGTCTTAGAGGGATGCAGGTTAGCAGCTGAACACAAACACAAGCCAGGCTAGCATCTGTCTCATCCATGATCAAATCCTGCTGGCTCCAGCTCAGTGTCTCACTAATCTGTCAGAACAAAACGGGGAAATGCTATAAAAAAGGACTTTAATCTACTTATGTTCCTTTAATACATATATACACGCCCATATAAATATAACTTTTTTCTTCTGGAAAGGAAAATTACGAACAGTCTTTTTAATGAAAACCTTGATCATCTTGATTTTCTTTGCTTAATTTGCTTGGATCATCTCCTTAATTTTCAGTAAAGGTGCAGATAGATATCTATACTTTTAAATGTAAACATAAAAATTGAAACATCACTAAATCAGGCTAGCAATACCTCCAGAGTAAGAAGCAGAAGATGATGAATCTCTGTCAATAACATTAGGTGAAAATCGTATTTTTACACAAAATCATATACAACTAACAATAAAATCAGCTTCTCTTCAAGGAAAGTAAACTTAAAAAACACACCTTCCATAGAAATCTATATGGACCGGAAAATGAACCAGGAATCTGATCATTCCCTCAGCAGTCTTTAAACTCCTGAGAAACACAGTTAGCTGCCAGGAGCTAGTTTTGGGGAATATAAAAAGTCAGTTTTATTTTCTTATTTAAAGCAAATACGTACACTAAATGCCATCTAATCCAACGGTTTTCAAGGAAATAAATTATTCCCGGAGCATAATTGTTACTGCAATCTCAAGTTATGGTTTCTGATCCTATACCAACTATAACAATTAACATTATTTGTCTTGCTTTCATTGTCATCGCCTCAGTCCACAGAAAGTCCTGCAGGTCCCTTATTTCAGACTATACATATGATATAAGTAGTTCTGAAAAAGAATCTCCCCCTACCCATTTTCCCCCCCCAAGCTTTTAATTTTTCCACTTCATTGTCAGTTAAATAAAATTACAGTGTGAGAAATCCAAAATAATTCTAGAATATCAACTATGTACTGAAAACTCAGGTGAGACGACTCTTTTCCTTCTCCCAACTGAGGCATCCATCAGGATACCCCCAGTTAAAGGGCTTATATTATAGAAGCTGAATATTAAATTCATTTATGAAATGTCTACACCCACTCACTTTAATTCTCTCAAAGAAAATACTGTAATATATCAATGTCCTACAGCCAGAGCCTAGAACAAATTAACACTGACATTATGTGCTCTTCAGGAATGGATTTTGAGCCAAGTTGTTGCAGCAACCTTCTGCTGCTGATTTTAAAACCAACTTGAGAACAGGAAAAAACCAAAAACCAACCAGTAACATCCAAGAGAGTAATGCGAAAGAAGGGAAAAATTGGAGATGGGACATAACATCAAATTTCTGGAAAGCTTCACTGTATAAGCGCACATGTAACATGCATCGTTTGTGTCACGGTCCCAGACTGCATCGACTACTTTCAGAAAAAAATACTTCTCCTAGAGAGCACAAAAATGTTGATTTTTTTTTCTTTATTTCCCCAAAAAGCTCCTTACCAGTTGTCATGCACTTCTTCAGAAATTACAAAAAAAAAAAAAAAAGAAAAAAAAAGAAAAAAAAAAAAAAAAAAAGGGAAAAAAAAAAAAAAAAAAAAAAAAAAAAAAAAAGGGAAAAAAAAAAAAGAAAGAAAAAAATTACAACAAAACCCCAAAACCAAAACAACACATCTCTGAAAAACTCTTAAGAGTACCAGCTCTGGATTAGGACATAATAGGATTGCTCAAAGCAAAAAAGTGGGGTTAATTTTTTTTCCTTTTTTAAAAAATAGTTGCATTTTTAATATAAGTTTTATTCTGTAAAATAGTTTCAAATTCTTACATGTATGGCAAAGTTTGTGCAAAATTTCAAGTCAGGTACTTCAGAGCCTTTCAATATTAAACAGAAATCAATAAATACAAGTAGAACAATAAAAGTTTAAAATATTAATTAAAATGCATGTTGTGCAACCTCAACATAGGTGTTCTGGACCCCTTATTCCCAGAGGCTCCCTACTTACCAATTCCTAAGAGCCTGCATTGGAAGGTTTGGACAAACATCCTTAGCACTGCATTTCAAGAACCTACCCAGTAATGTGTCTATTCAACACAATAAAAACATACCACAATCGTTTAACAAACGATGATGTTTAAGCGAGAAGATTCGTTTCACCCTGTGAAATCTGCCTAATGGCTGTGAACAGTGAAAACGGGATAAATAAAGAACAGAGCAACTTCAGATTACAGCAAAACAAAACAACACAACCCACCCAACCCCTCAGATTAAATAACATTAAATATGTCAGTCTTGAGAGAATGATAAATACAAGGATTTTTGCATAGGCCTCTGGAATACAGAGTCAGAATTATGGCCAATAAAACATCTGCTAGTCAGTCTAATTTTCTACCACTCTGACCTAACGAGTACTCAGAACCAAGAAGTTAAACAGAACAGCAATTTCATTGTCTAATAACTCAAACAGAGGTAAGAAATAATTTCTGCCATCCTGAAATAGTGCAGCATTCTGGCATTTGTGGTCACCACAGACTCCAGTATTTGCTTAATGACTAAGATTGCAACACCATCTTTATTACAGACCAACGATAAAATAAAGCACTCTCAAGAGACACTGCACAGCTCGTAACATCAGCCTCAGAACACGGCAGGATGGAGAACGCCAACCCTAAAACAGATGCAATTTCAAACAGTGACTCGGGATTCGCAGGCTGCAGGTACAGCAGGCTCCAAGGCAGTCACAACACAGGGAGTGGTTTACGGCGTGGCATCGTGCGGTGAGATGTGGGTACGTCCTCAGTGTGTCTTTGGTTTCGGGAGGCGGGAATGCCGACTGGAGGGCACGCTGTCCCCGGAATGCAAACCAGCGGGGTGTGTTTGCACGTTTTCCTTTCTCTGGGCCGGTGGCCTTGGGATGTTAGACTTCAGGGAGGTGTTCTGAGGCTCTGGAGGTACTGGTGTGGATTTCTGACTGCTCACTTGCTTGGATTTAACAAAGGACGTAGTTGGTGGGCGAAGTTTAGACACGTTCTGACTCTGTTTACCCTTTACGTTATCCTGCCCAGATGTTGGCTGTGTCTGAGTCGAACTACTCAGTGGTAGAAGCTCACGTTCCTTGGAAGCAGCGGAATGATCTGCAGATCGTACGAGAACGGCCACGGTAGGAGGCACTAAAGCAGTTGGGGGTTTCACAATTCTCGAAGTCTTTGGCTGAGAAGCCTGGTTTGTGAATGAGGGTTGACCTTTCACAGATAATCCAGTCTGCACCTCGGGAGCATCAGCTCGTGTAGAGGTCTGAAAGTGGGAACGAGGTGGTAATGTACCTTTCTTACTACTAGCCACCTCTCCAGGGTCTTCAGTGTTTTTGTTTTTCAAATTGTCCAAATATGATGCATTTTCATCTTTTGTGTTTAACTCTATACTCGTTAAAGAGTTTACGTCATTCAGGCTATTTGGGAGAGAGACATTTGCAGCATTTGGATTCTGATGATTTCTATTGTCATGCAGATCTGGCTTAGGATATTCACTGTGGGCCTCGATATGTGGAGTTTTTATTAGTTTTCCCTGGGCGAGGTCTGTGGAATTGGGAAGGCTGCTGGAAGGCTGTAGTACTTGAGGCTGTTGAAGAGAAAATAATACAAGAATATATTAGGCAGAGAACACACCAGATACGCTCTGAATCCAACATGTGCTGACTGGATGCTTGATAAGGGCTGTACATCTGGGCTTTTAAATCAAAACTTTGACTGTGGCAAAACAGGATGGGTCATGGGATGCGCACAAATGGAACTCGTAACTGAAGTGGAAAAAAATATACCAGCACTGAAATAAACAACAACATACAGACAAAAAAGAAACCCATCGGCTCACAAAAGAAAGATGAAGAAGGCGTGGTTGATGGTTTCACCCAAATCTGCAGGACAGCGCAAGAATTAACGTCGGTGCAGATCAGTTCTAATGAAGTGCTTAACCCAACGCAACAGCTGCGCCCAGCTTGCGACTCCTTACTCGCTGCATACTGACCTCAACTATCCCAACCCTTTTACTGCACAGGCAGGAAAGGAGTTGGATGGACCACATGAATTTACAGGGCGTTTCCTTGCCTTACTGAGGCCAGAAAATCTGATGGAAGTATGTGGTAATCAGGCTACTGACTAAGTTTAGGTAACTGTTTTATCTTGAACTGGTTTAACTGGGCTGATAAAGAAGCAGAGTACATGTGAAACTAGAGATCACACACTACTACACTGATAACCATGGGATAAAGATAACTGTAGAAGATTTTACATTTTTTCAGAACATACAATCTAATCAGACATGCATCAGACAAGGGAATTGCCAGTACCTCTTCTGGGTAATTTCTATTCTCTTTGCTCTGCCCTGTAAAGAGACTTGAAAGATTAATGGTGTACTAGCTTCACAATACATCCTAGAGCTGCAACTTGGATATGGATCTTGGAAGCATTATTAAAAATTCTGCAATTTGTGGCAAACTCCAAAATCTAATACAACTTCAACTACAGTTTTAGCAGGCTTGGATGAATTTTCTCATTTTCTTTACAAAGGAGGGGACCTGAACTACTACAAATTAGTCATCACTCAACTACCTGGATTCTTACCAGTTGACAGGCTGCAGGTACACAGTAAACAGGCTTATTCTGTTTACTAGTGAAATAGAGCAAATAAAAAAGAAGCAATGTTTGTGTTTGGGAGGTTTGACTAAAAGTGTCATTTTAGTCACTCTCCTGAATTATTCACAAGTTCGAAAGAGAAAACCCGTTATTTGTCTGGTGTTTTTAGCTCTTCTTTGAATCAGCGGGAAGAATGCAATGAGAGCTGTGCATGCCAGATTCCTGTTACACTTTTAGGGCCATAGCCCATCTCAGGATTCTTTAGGCTTTTCATCTTTTCCCTGGCAGGATTACTACTGAAAACTGAATCCTCAAAATTCCTCCTCAAGAAAAAATTTAACGGTTAATGAGAGGATAATCAAGGTTTCTCGTTGTATTTTTTTATTTATGAGCAGTTTTCCCTTTAGAATGTAACAGTTCTACATGTAAGGAAAGGCAAAACCTGCATCAGTGACATCACCTATCAGTGACAGACATGGAAGGCAAAAATCCTGAGCAGTCTGAATATGATTCTTTTGGAAAGAGGGAAAAGATTTTTAAATAAGACAAAGAAGCCTCCAAAATGGTGTCAAATGACTACCAAAATATTATTCCTTATGTGACCCAAAACTAGCTTAACTTTGTGAATCCTTCTTAACCATACAACCCTACAGGAAAGAAATGCCAAACACAAGGAATAATTCAGTACACTGAGAGAGTTACATCTTAAATAAAATTAGTCCTCCAGATATTTTTTCCATTTTCCAATGTTTATGTATGGGTTACAGAAGTTGTTATCCTTCCAGTCTAGGAGTTGACAGGCAGATGTTAGCCAAAATGATTTACTGATTTGAGATCTCACCTGTAAAACCAAAACTGCTAATAATGAATGCAGAAACCAAAGCAGTATGTACCCAGTTCCCATGCAAATACTACAGCAAATAAATCATATTTTCTAATCCTACTTGAAGGAAAAAAATTAAAACATGTATAGCACACGATATAGTGTCAAATGTGGAAAAATAATTGTCAGAAAACTTTTCCCCCTCGGCTAGGAAGGGTTTTTAAATGCCAGTCTTTGAAAACACAGATAAATACCTAATCTGATCAATAAAAATTTCAACTTAATATCAAATAATTCTAGCTCCACTAAACAACAAAATTAAAAAACTGGTAAGTTACAGAACTAAATTTGTGTGGAAAGTTGAGTTAAACACGAACACATCTGAAATACAACAAAGCAATCAAGGTTTCAATAATGCTATTTTGAATTCTTCTGACAAAGACTAGGTAGTATTTGAGCTTTTCCTTTTGGGCAATTTTGCATTTTACATATAAAGATAGCCAAATACATGTTTTCCTCATTATCCTTCATAACCTTAAAAGGTCTAAGCATCTTATTACCCAGAAAGTTAGTGATTCTAAGGTAGAAAATAGCTACATGCTCAGAATTATGAGGACACTAAAGCTCTGGTATCAGCTTTGCCCCATTGTTTTAAATACTGTACTGCCTTCTAACTGTGGATTTCTACTCAAGGTGTGTCCAATTACCACAACCACAGATTTTAATCTCATTAAACTGCTACATACATTAACATTCAAGATGACACTGAAAGCAGCAAAGTGCCACTTGCAAAATACGCAAGTAACAGTTCACAAGGTATATAACACTGACAACTGAATTATTGTCACCCACATCTCATATCTCTGCCTTAAATACAAGTTTTCCTTTTACAAAGAAAGCCTTAGAAATTCTGACCATATTACAGGTAAAAACAACGAGCCAGCTGAAGGACTGAAGTACTTGTGAATTCCATCACGTGAAGGAGAAGAAATAGATAAAGAAGCCTTCTGCTTTCCAGGTGTAGTATTTTATTTCATGCAAGTCCTTGATGAAAAAAGGGTTTCATCTACATTGTTTTGAGTGCACTGGAATATTTCTGGGCTGGGACAGACCATGACTTGGTACAAACTGCCATGCTACCCAGACTTCTATTTATGTCCCATAAAGAAAGGTGGTAGACAAACACCTGCACTCCTTTGGGATGCTCCTAAAATGCAAAGTTGGACTCAAACAGTTCAAGTACAATGTAACTGAAGACAATTAGTTCTCCTCAAACTGGAGTACATTTGACAAAGTGCTCTGTGCACATGCTCCTTTCTGCACAAAGAAACAGATTTTTCTGTACTGGCAAGAGCTTCAAAGCCTTCCAAGTATTGATACACTAATCAAAATTACTCAATTCACTCCCTACCTCATTAGCTTAAGGGATTTTTCTATTATTTCTCTCGAGTAACACTGGCTGTTACATCATCCAGAGAAAGATGACACCCACGACAAGGATTACCACTACTGTGCAGTTATCAAACTACTGAGATTGCATGAGCTTTGTGCTGGAAAACTGAAACATCCTGTTGTACTGTTAAACAAGTTAACTGTCATAGAAGTTAAAAATGTGGTCATAACAGTGATACTCATTCAAAATCATTAGTTGAAAATCCCCTTCAGTTTTGCTTTGGTTATCTCGATCCCCATCTGGATTCCCTATATAATACCTCTGGAGCATGAAATAAAGGCATTTTCTCCCTGCAGTATCTTGAGGAAGGAGGGAAGCGATGCAATGGAAAATCTGAGAACTGCATGCACATCTCCCACAGACATGCATCATGCATAGGGCAAAGAAAAAACCCAACAGTGAAAATGTGTGAGGGGGAGACAGGAATAAATCTGAAGTTGTACTGTACCACGCTTTATCACAGAAGTAATGGACTAACTTCTCAACTCCTTGCCAATGGCATAATGGAAAGCAGAGACAAGAAAAAGACAAGGACAATGATGTCAGAGGACCAAGACAAAACAATGAGCAATTGCCATGACAGAACTGCAACTTTTCACCATTTCAATTGCAATTACCACGTTCCCCCATTAGTTTTTAATCCTCCTTCAAGAAACAAAGGTGGCAACAGTGTTTAAGTAATGCAGCACAAAAATATTTATGGCAAGACCTGCACGGAATACCTTTGCTCTTAAAACTTCAAGGTTTTTAACACAGTTAATCTCTTACACTCCAAATACTGCAACTAGAATTTGTGTGTATTATTACAGCTGTATAAATCAAAAATCTTTGCATCCATGCTTATATGCGTTCAATACCTAACCACGAACAACAAGGTCATTAAAGGCACAGCATTCCATCCTTGGATCATGTTGCCCATATTTTTAATAACTCATCTTCCTAGCAACTCACTCATGAGTTGGAAGAGACAACTACCACAGGTTCCCTTCGGAAAGGAGTGGAAGGGCAGGGTCACAGACCCTGCTACGTAATTCTTTCACTTCCTCATCAGCTCTGCCATCCCTCCTCTCCCTGCCTTGGCACAGGATAAGCTGTCATTTCAAACCAAGGCCTGTGCAGACACAGCCCTGCTGAAAGGCTGCACCAGACAGCTCTTATTTTCCACCTCTGGAAAACATCAACATTTCACACCTTAAATCTGTAGCATTTGCTAATACCTTCTTTTTGAACTTTTTTATTTTTCTTTCCCTTTGATCTAGCTGTATTATATCCATATTTCAACATTGAAATATAGGATTCTGCAGTATGGAGTATGACTTCAAATAATGACAAAAAACAACCCTAATTTTTTTTAAACCACCATTCACCACCACCATGAGGCTAGTAAAGTAACTGGTAATGTGGCACAGCGTTATTTTTTTTTCAGTACAGTCTGTATAGGAACCCCAACTTAGAAAATTTTATTTTCTCAGAGAAAAATTACTTCAAGTAATATATACCTACATCAAGGCAGGTATTTCATCCACAAATACAGACATATGTGCAGCAAGCAGATAAGTATGGCCATATACAAAATTAACTTTTGTTTGCAAACATAAATTTAGTTAGGTACAAGAGACATTTCTCTTGTAGTTGAATCTGCAACTACCCAAATTGGGAGGAAAGGAGTTTTTCTTAAAAGACTTTTCTTCATATAGCTGAATACTCGTGGAGCAAAAATAATTACATTAAAAAGACAGTAATGTAAGGATTCCAGGACATTTTTAATAATTTGTCACAGAACTTCCCAGCTAATGCTCGGGAGCAACTTCGTTCTTCTAACACAAACAACTTTGTACACCCTCCAAAGAAGCTGTATCGGTCAATAAAGCTTTGGAAACATTTCAGTGCTGAGCGACGTGCCTTTATTTAAAAGAAAATGCATGAAAAGCACAGCCTGGATCTGATTTACAGTCACTGCATAGAGTAGCTTTCTTCCTGGTGATAATAAGCTGTGTGTCACCTGCTAGAATTGCTTAGATTATCTCTGCCTGTAATGCTTACATAAAAAAGTCTAAATACTTTTTCCAGGACGTGCGCAGTAAGTGGAGATGTAACAACTGCAACACTTGAATATCAAAGCAGTTTTGATCAGCATTTCTGTGTGGAGAAGCACTTGGGGTAAGGGGCCTAGAGAAGGTGGTGTAATATTCTTGTATTACAACACAAGCTCGTGATTGCTTAATTACCAATGTGTATTCTAAATGTTTGTTTCTACAGCTGCATCATTAAAGTTCCAGAACACCAATGGAAAGAGTTTTAATTGTATAGAACAAAGTTTGAGATGTCATCAAAATATATCCTATAACCAAATGATAAATAAATGACCATTACACAGGCATTCAGTTCAAGACACATGGGAATAATAGAACAAAATTATATGATTTCTATTCCCAAAATGACAAAATCAATGTACTTTTATCAAAGTGCTTATGAAATGCAAAGTGCTGAATTGTTTCCAAGGCTGGTGAAAAAACATGAAATCAATAAATGTGAAAGTATTAAAAATTAATTGTCGTTAAAAGTGAAAAGCATACATCCAACGCTGAAGTGTGCTGCAGTGCAGTGATATGCTTGCTGACATTTTGACTGGTGCTTAGAGAGAAGAACCATAAACCTACACTAGTGTAATATTACCTAGCAGGGATATATTTCCTGTCCTGCACAGCAGGAGGGCAATTATTTTTAGTTGTTTATACACTGTACTATGAACAGTTTACAGATTTATACCCTCATAATCTACAGTGCCTGTAAGTGATCTATGTATCCATCAGCTATCAACAGCACAGCGAAGAAACCTGCAGAATTCACAAGCAGAGATGATATTTTAGGTTCAGGATCCAGAACTTAGGAAAGAAGTGCTTGACTTCCAAGTCTATACAGAAAACACAACCAGACAAAACCTGAGACTACTTCATGTTTCCATCATCTTCTCTGTATTATCTGTATTACTGCTAAAGAACACTGACATTAGTGTTTCAGGCTGTCCTACACTCAGTGGTGATGCCCAGCTCACCATTTGCCTCAAAACCCCCTATGTGGCATTTCATAGCAGCTCAAAAACCTGCACACTGAAACCACTGAACCAAGTGGGAAAGAAGGATACTAGTGAGCGTTCCAGTAACGTTCTACTTTACAGAACTCTTCACACAGTGAAGAGGATTTCATTAAAAATGTCTAAGGAACCTCCTAATTTATACTATATTTTTATTCCCGGTATAGCTCTTTAGAGTAAACCTAGGACTTGAAGAAAAAAGCTAGTGGATCACTCCACTAGTGGAAACTTATTTTCCTAAACAATACATTAGTTATAGTTTAGGTTAACGAGTCAAGGGCCCATTTTCATCTACTTTACCTCCTTTACTAGTAATTCATAGAATGCAATACATAAGATGCATACTAAAAAATCCAACCTGCTTTAGCAATACAAGTTTGCTGTGGAATCCCAAGTAAGAGGCCACTGTTGTTAGTGGAGGACTGAGAAGGAGGCTCAGAAAACCAGCAGGATTAGCAAAGTATTCTTCTTCAGCTACGCAGCCACTGTGACCGATGTGACACCAGAGGCTCACATGTGGCAGCTGGGACACCATCCTCCCGTTCTGACTCTCCAGTCAGCAAGCCCCAAAAACCATTTGTATGATCCTCAGGTCTAAAACTGATCTCCTGGAAGTCAGTCTCTGTTGACAGGACAGTGAATCACCCAGGCTGTGCTACTGCTGGCCCCTCCACTCAGCAACAGAAGGCACAATCATCAGATTTTGGGGTTCTAAGTTCATTACACACACAGAGTCCCACATCAAACACCACGGAAAAATGAAGCACATCCCTTATTGCACAGAGAAAAGCCCATGAAACAGGCTGTGCATTCCCGATGAGTTGTTTACATGAACATTGTCACAGAAACGTCAAGAGAGTATTTGAAACACAAATCACAAAATGTAAGATTTTTTCTTGTTTGATTGATATCAGTAAGGATCATTGCAGTGTGCAATACATGTAAGCTTAGTTTTCCAAGGTGCAGCTTACTCTTCAGATCTCCAGGGGCCCCAGAAATCTTACTTTGTTTCCATAATTTTACTTTTTCCTTTATTTCTTGTCCAAATACACTCTTGAGCTTCGCTAGGCAAACACTGTAATTCGCGAATTACAGTACATTTAAAAAATATAACTTTAGCGTTATGAAGTAGTTATATTTCTTCAAACACTTATCTGTTCATAATGCAATACCAAAGCACAAAATAAGACTTACCATTTCTCTATGTCTACGTAAGCATACGCTTTTACAATCAGCAATTGTCTTTTGTTTTGCAGATCCAAGCCAAGTGAACAAGTGCATCTTATATCAGCCCACATTGTAGCTAGCACTTAAGGAACGTTAATAAACATGCAAGTTGTGCAACAGCCACTTCAACGTAAGAGAAGCCTTTTCACAACAAATACCAAGAGGGGGGGAAAAAAATTAGTTTGAAGGAAGCCATTCTGAAAAGTTAACACTTTTTGTGAGAGACAAATGCACGTGACACCTTCCCACCAACAATTTTCCGTACAACCATGATGCGTTCACACAAATACGCCCAGAGACGCGCGTGGGGACGCGTGAGCAAACAGAACACGCACACGGACAGGAGAGTGCATCACAGCCATGGAAAACAGGGAAATGCAGCAAGCAAGACTGATGTTAAGACAAGACTGGAAACAAGGGCCTACTCGGGTTTGCCTGAAGAACTGCTGAGGTCTATCGGCATGTAATGACTGTTATAAAGCTATAAGTTGTAGCTGCTCGTACGCTGGCTGAAGGAAGCGCTTGGTTAGCCACAGACTATCGTGTATGCCTGGAGATCTGCCTGAGAAAGGAGACTACGAGATGAACAGTGCGTGCAAAGGGGAAGCTTCTACTGGAACACGGTGAGGGAGATGAGTGAGAGGTACAGACTCACTCTGTCTGCGGTGCGGTGGAACACTCCGAGGGATGCCCTGGAATGAGCCCTGCCAGGGAGAGAAGGAGGGAGCAGAATACCCACCCTGTGCAGAAAGAGAGAGGGGGAGAAGTATAATAAAAAAAGAGAACAGGGAAAAACAAGACACCAAAAAGCCACACCATTCTTTTTTCTTTTTCCCCCAGAAAGGTATCATTATATTTCCCAGTTGTTCTATTTTGTAAAAGCAAATGTTACATGCTACCAAAGCTTAGATGTCCTAAACTAGTCAGAAATCCTACAAAATACCTCCATTTTTATTCAATATATAAGCACACATTTCTATCCAAGATGGTCTTAGGGGAAAAGTATAGAAGCTGAGCTTTTCATGATAAAAACACATGATAAAATTGTATTTATACAGCTTTCAAAAGTATTTTAGAAATGCCTCACCAAGTAGTAGCTTGCTTAGTTCTAATCTACTGAAAAACCAGTCAACTTCAGTTTACAACAAAAAATTTCTAATGCATAGAAACAAATTTTCTAGCAAGTCCTGGTGCTTTAGAGGCCACTTTACTCCAATTTCAGCAGTATTATTTATCGTGGAAGAGGAGAGACAACATAGAACTGTTTTCCTTGCACTTTGCTCTTGGAGCTTGAGTCTTCCATGAAAGGATCAGGGAACGGTGCAGATCCGTGCTGTGCAGGGTTTGCCTGTCAGAGCTCTCAGATCACCACAAGTGTGGCACACTGTGGGGTTGCTAAGTTCTCAAAACAAGAAAAAGTAATCTTCTTATTACTTATCCTTTTCCCCACACCCTTACCTTTGCAAATCCAAGCTGCAACTTCCCTCTTAAACAACACAATCTTGACTTCTTATTTCAGCAGGACAGGTTTAAGTATTTACAATCCTTTTGCCATTTAAGCAGCTGAAAACTGCTTTTCTAAGTCCTGGAACACTAGTACTACAATAATGGCTGCCCCACTGCCTCCTGACCAACAGCAACTACTTGTGGCTACTCTGTCAGCCGTAGGCTGAAGGTATCTGAACAACACCTGCCTGACAGAAAACAGGAACCCAGCTTGCCCCTCCTCTCCAGATTCTCTGCTGCAGATCATACTGCCAGGGCTGGACAAATAATAAAATATTTGATTCCCATGCTTCTTATAAAACAATGTTAAACATCACATTATTTCTAGAAATAAATATTCTGCTTTTATTTGTCTTAGCAGAGTTTTCAACACTTCCCTGATCTTCCAGTCATCCTAATCCAATTAGATTTTATCCACCACTATTCCAGGTTGCAGTACTGCTAAAATGAAACTTAACACATGCATTTAACCAAGTCTTTGAATTTGCTAGTCAGAACACTTTTAATCTAGAACAGAAAGTAAACAAAAAAGCCTGACAAGACTGCTTTATTGTTCTTCAGCAGCTGAGATAATTATTGCAGCAAAATCTAAGGGAAAAAATGAAACAAGTTCTTCAGTCTCATTATCTCTAGATGGAGATAGTGATTACCGAATGTGTTCTTACACTCCTCCATCAGCGGTCACTACAATCACAATTTTTGGACTGTTGCACGAAAGTACTGGAACAGTACTTGCTTCAGTCAAGCAATGTGACAAAATAACATAACGTGCTGCATCAGCTCAATAGGTATTAAATACACAAATATTCCTGGGAACACGATTAATCCATCAATCAATGACTGATGAGAAACTTATCAAAAGCTTTGGATTTTCATAGCACAAAAGAACACTACATTTTCCAGGCTTGCTCACATTTCATCCAAAATTGTATCCGGGTAGCGAAACACCAAGAAAAACTCTTTCCATTCCCTAAACATAACTGAATCTGCACATAGAAAGCACATTATCACCAGGCACAAGTCTGATTTTGCAGACTTATCTGAGTTGGCGATGGGCTTTCCCCAGACTTCTTTGAAATTTTTAACACATTAAGAAGGGAGGTGAAAATTTTACATCCTCTCCCTTTTACTCTCTGAAAAGAGAGATTAAGACAAGCACAAGCCATCTGAGCTACATAACAGTTAAGACACTATTGCAAAGGCAATGAAATATTTGCATGTCTCCATACGTTACAGAAATTTTTAAGCATCCATATTAGCATTTCAAAGCACAGCACTAAGTACAGTCTTCTCAATAATTCTTCATGCTACTTTATCATTGCTCTGACTGGAGAAAATGAAGAAAGTGCAAGTAACTTCCTTGAATCTTTTGCCTGCTGAAGTGAACTGGTTTCCAGGTATATTTTAATCCGCTTCTCCCAAATGCTGCAGTTGACATTGCTCCATATAGGTAAGTGTCAAATAAATGCCAGATTTCTTTTTTGTAATGAATAAATACATAAAAATTAAAAAAAAAAAAAAACCAAACCAAACAAGAATTGTTTAATTGTACATCAAATAAGGTAATTAAAATCAACATCAATTGAAAAAGTAAGGATCAGGAGATACAGCACTGGGAATTTATTAAGATGAGTGTTATGACTTACACTGATTATACAAATTATAAAGGATGTACCAATCCCACTGATATAGCACATTATGATTTAAGTATCTGCAAATATGCCTGGCTTATGAAAAGATTAATTTTCTTTTAATAGTATTTATTGTACAAAATTCCAGCAAATTTACCAAGCTTTCTCCTTTAATCAACAACTCATATTCATCTCCTATTAACGAAATGTGTACTGAGGTTCCCAAGAAATCCAAAGAGGAGGAAAAAAGAAACACACTAATAAACACATCTCCTCAGATGATGGTACATACCCAAAACACACAGATAAAGTGGCAGTTTCCTACTAAAAGTAAGAAACAAGAAAATCCTGAATCACCACTTACTTATTACAATGTCTGTAAAAGTCTCAAGCAAGGAATGCTAGAATTGAAAGATGAGAACATGACTTACCTCAACTTCTATTAAAAAAAAACAAACCCAAACAAAAAACACTTGATGGGACTCTTCTGGGTTCCAAAGCAACTTTTTCCACTTAGACTTGAAAGTTAGACAGCAGCTGGAACAGTCCCTCCCCACAGCTATTATGTGCATCCAGCCACTACTCTTAAATCCCATCCCTCTTATTTTCCAGATACTGGATTTGTGAAACAGCAAAGGCATCCCCAAAGAGAAGTGAATCAGAATTTTAAAACACCATGAGATTCAGGAGTCGAAAAATAAGAGCAGCTGAGAAACAGCAGCCTACAAACCAGAAAGGCAAACATTCTTCAGAGATCCTGATGAATTGTACTATTGCTTTATGTTGTACTGATTGCTTTATGAAGTTCTGACTCTCAACTGCACTGGGAAAATCTGTTGGCTGTTTCTTCTTTTAAATGCTACTATGAAGCCTAAGGCCAGAGTTCTCCATTGTTAGTTATGAGCAGACCTCAACCTTAGAATACAAAATCACATGAACAAAAGCAATTGCTTCTGGCAGAAAAGGGGAAGCGAAATATTTCTAAGCTACTGCCGCACAGTAATTTTAGCCCAATGGCCAGATATTCCAGCTCTTTTCCCAAGGATACACCAACATGCAAAACCCCTACTGCCTTAAAAAGTCTTTTCTGCTGCAGAAACAAATACAAATACAGTGAATATCCTTTTTTTAATCCATTCAGCTGAAGCCTCTGAGCACTTCAATGAGGAGAGGATTTTTGCTGCCTCTCACCAAGCACTGCCAGTTGTCTCACACACACTCTGAGCTCCACATCATGAACAAACACAGAATGACAGACTTCAATATTAAGGCAAACAAAATATTTCTGCAGCAGTCTCCTCCTACTGGCCTAGCACCCAGAAAGAGACCATGAATGAGCAGCTCTGACATGCAATAGTCCTTCTGAAAGTATTCAGATGAAAAACACCACCAACACAGTTTTATGTGCTGGTTTACACTCAACCAACAAGAATTGCTTGTGAAGGGTTCAAGGACCTCTCTTCTGTGTAGTCCCTACACATCATGCACAGCCACAGCACAAGAGACATGTGCACAACACGCCCACCTAGTCCAGCTATGGTTTTGTTTCACCAAGAACGTGTATAAGAACATGAAGCAAACAGCAGAGCATTGGACAGTGAGAGAAACCAAGGCTGGATGTGAAGATGAACACTGATACAGTGACTGGACCTCAAAACCTGCAAGTTTAAATTAATAGTTGTGGAGCTGACACAGACAGGATGTTTAAGGCTAAGGTGGAAGGAGATAATAAAACCAAAAGGACAACAGCACACAAAGACAGACAAAGCATTACAAAGGTTCGTCAAAACAATTGACATGAAAGGCTTTGGAATGACAAACTGGAACAAAATTCAAAAGGGAGGCAAAGAATATCTCAGTGCAAAAGGAGAGAAGATGGAGCAAAGAACAAGACCATGCACGCTCCCATGCAAACTGACAGGTTCTGTTGTCATTCTACCAGAGACAAGAATGAACTTGTACACACATTTGGGCAGCAAAGCTCATTCTCATCACTGTAAGCTGTTACCTTGGGGAAATACCCCGCTTTTACTGTACACTCTATCTACTCTTGCAGGGAGTGGAAGAGCAACCAGGAATTCAGAGGAACTGGTCCTCACAGGCCAGAATCTTCTGCAGGTATCTGGGACCAAATTCAGGGCTTTGTAGTTTGCTTGCTTGTCATTTACTTCTCAGCATCTGCAAACAACCTTTCCAGCCCAAGAAACCAAATGATTTATCAACAAAAACTTGACTTCTAGCCCCTTCACCCTCAAAGTCTTAAAAATATCAGTATTTACTATTACTATTGCAAAGCCTGCAAGACAAGTGTTGCAATGGATGCTCACATTTTTCTTCCTTGTAAGCTGTCCATTAACATTAATTTCTTCAGGTAATTTTTATCTTCTTCCAGGGTTTGGTTATTTTCTTCCATGATAGTAAAATCATAAGACACACTAACTGGAATAAATTCTGTATGAGATCTGTAAGAGATCCTTTTAGAAATGTCATGGTCTACCCTGCCAGCAAATACTTGTACAAGCCTTCATCCCAAGGATGGTTAACCAAGAAGGAAACACAAACAGTAAGAAGTTATCTAAGTTTTGAGCATCCTGCCAGGACGCTTACAAGAAATACCATGTCACAGACACAGTAGACAGGCAATAAGTAGCTAACTCTCAATTTTTAAGAAGCCAAATTTCCAAAACATTTCTTTTCAGCCCCTAGTTTTTATTACAAGAGTACTAAGTTCCAAGGATTAACTCAAAGTTACATAGCTTCCACTTATGTACATATTTACCTTTATATAGAAAAAAAACCTGAAAGTACTTTGAAAAACTGTGGTCCCTGAAGAGAACAACACCAGATAAGTTTATAATCACATCAAAATGGGCCATTTTCTAGAAATTTATCATAACAAAGAAACTATGTGAACATGACTTTTAAAAAAGAATATGTTTTAAAAATGAATATGCCACTTTAGTGGCAGAACCATGAAATAATCAGAAATACCAGCCAGTTCAAATGGCCAGCTGAACAGCAACAAATTGCTGCAATTCATATGGTCTTAAATTTCCAACTGAAATAGCTGATTTCCACTCTCACTGTTCCCTAGTTTCTTCTAGCATATATTCTTTATGACACACTACATTAACAATGTTGGTTAGGCACATTTCAGTAAGCATTTAAAGTATTCCTTGGAACACTAAATCACTGACTGATACTTACTCCTGAGGAATAAACACATTTTATCAGTTCTGATGTGAATAGAATATATAGAATTTATATGCAGTCATATTAATTTTGAAAATTTTGATACCTGAAGCACCTCCCTAATACCCACCATCATTTAAAATGACTGGCAGGTCAACACAAATAGGAAAAAATGAAATAGTTAAATATTCATCAAAATTGAAAACCGTTACCAAGCTGAAAGAAGCAAAAAGCTTATCTGCCTCAAAAGAGCCATTCTGTCATTGCCAATACTTCAATTACAATTTGGGTTTTTTTTAAAAAAAAGCTGTTCTATATAAAACCTGATAATTTCATAAACGTTAACAACATTTTAGGATTTATATCACATTTAGGACCAATAAACCTGATTTCTCTTAGTCTACATTCTTAGATCAAGACAATTAAATTAAACTGAACAGGAATGTTAATAAAGCAAAACAACTTCTTCAAGAGGGTTTTTGGGATTTTTTTGAGTAGTGAGAATACATTTTAATTAGGTGTCTCCTATTTATTGTACTCTTACCTCAAGAAAGTAAGAGCTGACTGTGTCTCCTTTCTATTGCAAGAGATGTTTTCTGTTATTAGGTTCCAGATCAAAAATTATTTCATACATTTATACTTCTATTAATCCATGCAAGGAAGCATCCAAATGCATGTCAGCAGAGGAAGCATTAAACCAGAAAGTTGAGGTCTGACCACTAGAACTGAAATTTGGCTGTAACAGTCACACCATCATCCTCCTTGAAGAAATCCCACATTAAGGAGTTCCTGTTTCTGCTGGCTGACAGAAAGCCTGTAACCTACAAATATGCACGTGAAGACATTGAAAAAACCCCAAAACATTCTGCCCCAAACTTTCGAGCTATCAAAAGCTCCTGAAAAGGAACATAGTTTCAAAATTTGTCAGTATTTCATGAATTTTCCTAAGTCCTTTATCAATTTCATGAGAAACTTTGCACGTGGATAAAAATACTGAGATGTTTACATTGTGCATGTAATGATCACAGATCCAGAAATATGTATGTGTATCATACACATATATCCACACACCCAACCATGAATACAGCAGAGGTTCCTTTATCTCTTCTTAAGGATACTGTCCCTTAACCCAACCTTCCTCCTGACATTAAAATGTGTTTTTGAACAAAAACTACCATATAACTTAACTATACTGGCCAACCTGACCAAAACAGACAATTTTTGTGCTGAGTGACTCCTTGTGCTTGAGACAGCAATTCAAATTCCCCATCTTCTCCAATATCTTTGTCTTATCAATTAACACCACAAGTTGCACAAACTAAAACTTGTGTAGTTAGCAACTAACTTTCCATGATTATTGGACTGTTTCTGAAGCCATTTGAAAAGTGAGCCAGAAAAAAAGGAACGTGGAAACAACAGCCACTAACCTGGAAACAGTATCAGTGCACAAAGACATCAAATGAACAGCACACACATGAAATTAAAACTTGGGAAAAAGAAACAATGCGAGAAGCTCCAAAGTAAAAGGAGAAGAAACAAATGGGATGAACAAAGGCATTACATGTACATGGGGGAGCAGAGGTGTCAAAGCAACCAAAAGCTACTTTAGGTTATTATCTTTCGACACTGGGTTCTTTATCAAACAGAAAGAAGGAGGTTGGAAAGCAGGGATGAAGCTGTTTGCCAGTAACTGGTGAACACACAGCGTGGTGGTGTTTCTGCCCTAGTGCTATATACTTAAAAGAGCAATTTTAGAAGGATAACAAGGGTGATTTGTCTTTACTACAAGCTTACATCAAGTAACTCAAGGGAGGATAAAAACAACAAAACAAAAAAATTAAACTCATTTTTAACCTTTTAATAAAATCTCCTAGGGTTTCTAGCTAGAACAGTAGATTCAAGATCCAAATGCTATTTGCTGGTGACTAACAAAAGCCTTGTTTAGCATTCAAAGGTAATTTCTTCTTACTATATAATATCAAATATGTTGTCCCTCCCCCATCTTAAGTATTTTATTGGTGTTCCATGAAGAATGTGAATTTTACATCGTGGAAACAATTGTGATCCATGCAACAACATATGGGAATGAAGATGTCTTTTGTCAAAGTGATTTTCACACAATAATTTTTTTTAATGAGTCAAGTTATTAAAATAAATTATAAAAAAATAGTAAGAAGAAACATTAAACAATATTAACTTTTGCTTTTACACTTATGCACCAAAACTTAGAATATACTGTTGCTTTTCCTCAACAAATATGAGAACATCAACAATGAAAGTTTGACCAGGGAAAACCCAAAGAGATATATCCTGACTTCAAAGTCAAAGGTAAGAAAACATCTTAAGTACAACTAGATACACAGCTTGGATTGACTGTAACTTAAATATTGCAAATGGTGATTATTTAAAGAGAAGACTTCTAAAGTTTAATTATTTATTTTAAAAGAAATGTTTGTACTATTTGTTTACATAATAGGGCTGCAAAAGAATGCAAGGGTTGCACAGCAGGAAGGACACTACTCACACACAGCACAGAATCTCCTGAACAAGGCTGACTTGTGTGAGAGCCAAGGTTATAGAAGTGGGGAATGAAAGGCAGAAAGAGGTACCCGAGCAGGAAGGGCCCACTTTACTCACAGAACTCCTCCTCCAGGAGGTTTGTGTGAATTTATCGGCACACGCGCGCGCTGCCCCTGGAGGTTTTTGGCTGTCCTTCTGGCAGTTACATCTAGTGGCCTTAATTACCCCCAAAGAGAGAAAAAGAAACAAGAATTAGTTAGAAATTAAACAGCTAAGCCTCTTGACAAGTAGAGTCAAGGCCCAGTGTTCAAACACCAAGCACTACTTGACTGTAGAGCACAACATGATTAAACTGTAGAAAACTACTATTTATTTATCTGCTGCTTTTCCCAATGGATATTGAGAAGTAATCCAGAATAAATATTGACTTTTGGAAAGAGTTTTTGTTCCATTTAAATCTCTGCAGCACTGTGTTCTTCAAGTCGTCTTTCAACCATTACAAATACAAGCTTTACCTATCTCTACAGCAGAGTTCTTTTGCTGCACCAGTTACAGGTTACCCCAGCAATCAGGTACATGACTGAGCAGGGAAGGAGAAACTTCCTTCTAGGAATCTTTGAAGGCTGATGGTTAAGAGTGAGACTAAGTGTACCAAAAACCAACACTTACTGCAAAATGCTAACAAACAAGGTGCTTTGGTTTGGTGTGCTGTGATCTGGGATGCTGCTGTTTAAACAGCACAGCAGAATGCTAAATCTTCACCTTTCAGCTTTGTTTTAGAGGGAATGTTCCCAAATCAAAGCAGGAGAGGATGAAGCCCACAGCTCAGTTTTAGTGCACACACCCACAAAAGCACATGCTAAACGTTTCAATAGAGATTATGGTCACACAATACTGTCTCCCTGCCTGTAGGATTTTGTTGTGGCTTGAAATGGCTTGAAAATGTGGGGCTACTTTACAAGAATTGTCACAGCAGGTGAATTTACCAGAATCAAATGCAAAGATACACATGGCAAAATCCAAACTCAGACAGACCAAGAGCAAAAATGTAAAAGACACGTGTGATTTTTGCTTGAGGCCTTGTGTCTCCCTGAACCTAATTTATGATGAAAGTGCCCCCATAACTTGTTCTTAGTTAGAAAATTTAATTTGACTATTCAACTTGTTTTGTATTGTTTCCTAAAAAAACAATCAACATAGAATACTATCTTCCCCATCTTTAAATTTTACAGTGTAATTCTTTATTAAGCTAATGGACATTAGAGGAAAGAAGGGGGAGGAAAAAAACCTAATAAAACCTTAAGCAGAGTGATAGGCCCAATACTTGTTCATTTTTAAAATACTTTAAATGTAGCCTTATCTTTTCCTCATTGTTATTTTTGAGCAGTTTCTAGAATTTTGTGTTCAAAATTGTTTTGGAAATTAAACACAATCATCAGTGTTACAATCATCCTTGCTTCATGCCACACAAAATCATGACCAGATTATGGAATTAAAGATCCCAGGAGCACAACTGGGAACCCAAACCTACCTTTGTTATACTGAAAAGTGCAGGAAAAAAATTAGCTGTCTAAGCTCTCTTAAAGCCTTCATCAGTACTGCCTACTGAAGTTCTGCTCTGCAGGGCACACCTGGGATTTTGCTAAACATTTAGGATTATACTTACAAGCTGTTGTTCTAATTGGTTGATTGTTTCATCCTTTTTCTTCAGTTCATCTTTAAGCTGCCTGATCTCGTTCAGCAGATCATCCATCTGCAACAGAACAGTGGTTTTCTGTAAGGACTGCACTGACCTAAATCAACACCTCTCCAGGATATATGACATCAGGTGTGCCTGGAGGGCTGGCAGTGACACAGCACATGCTTCCCTCCTCCTATTCACACAGAGAGAAGGGCTGCAGGTACATAGAATAAAGAGTGAAGAAACTTGACTAAAAGTCTCTTAAAGAGGCCATAGTCAGCTGCCCCATCAAATTTCCAGGGTAAGTAAATCAGCTGCATTTTTGAAGCAGTAATTCATCTGTCATGCAAACAAGTGACATTATGTAGATGAACATGCCTAGTCAGCAAACACTACCTACAGTCCCCTTATCAACAACAAAAACTACTAAACTCAGAACAGGCATTAGCTTTTAGGTGTTCTTCATCTTCAAGAAGTATTTATAACCATTAGCTTATTGTATCTTCAGTAAGCATTGTTTCCCTCCCATACATACAGAATTAGTGATCTTTATATCGTGATTTTACAATAAGGAACAAGCAAAGCTACAAAACCTTACCACCACAGAAAACACAACGTTACAAGTCTGTGACTATAAAAGATGATCCCATTTGGAATATCCATTGGGATTTATTCTGCCTTTAATACCCACTCTAAAACAATAAACTTGCCACTGACTTTGCGGGGTTCACCTATGTTAGCATTTAAACAAAGAAAGAAGCAAGAAGCAGTACTTCAGTAACACACAAGCTGTGGGCGTGTTTTCTAAACATAAACAGGTTTGTACCTCTTATTCTTTAGAGTCAATCAATGTCATTTACCTTAAAAGTTGACTCAGGTTCTTGTGGTTCTGGACTTGATGGAACTGAGAATGTGATGTCCTGGAGTGACACATTTTCATCATTCTGCCAGGAGACAGAAACATGAATACAAGCTTGAATTACTTGTTGAAACAGCATGTTTCCTTTTTCCCCACACACGAAAGCCTCCCTTGCTGCAGCCTGCGTACAGTGCCCAAGGGCCATGCTAGAGACACTTAAATTTAATTTCCATAACTTGGACAGAATGCTACATCTCACAGTTTTGTGGTACTGTTTCGGTTTGGGTTTTTTTGTTTCTTGGGCTTTTATATAAATAGACTGTTAATTTTGAGTACAGTCAAGTTTACATTGCCCAGCACTCAGCTGTATTCAGTTCTCAAGTAGCTGCTTGTCCCTTCTAGGCCCATGGCCAGCAAGTGAAACACTGATGAAGCAGCAGCAGTTTACACTTGACATTATGGACCAGTTCTAACAGAGTGCTTGGAAATAATTTGCACAATAATACCATAAAAACACAAACATTATTTAGTACACAACATTTCTAAAATGCTAGAGGAAAAGTGCAGCAATTAGAATCCTAGAATTAGTTACAGTTTAACATGTTATTTTTTGTATATTTATATTGTATTTTATATTTATCTTATATTCCCCAATGAACAAATTTCAGCAACGTTTTATTTTAAGCAATGATTCAAACAAATACACACACTCAGAAGTAAAAATACAGATGGTCACAGTTACAACTGTGGAAAAGTCATCATGGGAATAGGCAAAAATACAAAACAAGACAAACTATTTCAAGCAAAAGTATCTTGCATGGCTTTTCAAAGCTCTGTACCTCCAGTACACCTTTTACTGCTATTAAAATGCAGGAAGTGGAGCAATAAGAGATTCCACAACAGCAGATTAACACCTAATTGCAAAGAAGTTTAGTATGTCACACACTCCCTGGTGATTTAAATCAGTACTCCAGGCCTGGGCGACACCTGACTCATTCACCAGCAAAGCAGGAACAGAGGTCATCTGCAGCAATTCCCTCACCACTGTCGTAATTATCTCAGTACACATGGAGGGAGCACAGGACAACTGGAAAAGGAACAGTTCTAACATCATCAGTAGGAACTCGAGCCTCCATTTGAACACATGCTAGGATTAATGTATGAAATCTGTCTTGTGCTTTTTGTTTCTTCCTCATCATATTGCTAAAATGAAACGGGGAATCGGCAAAACAGAGATATCCTTGTACAAAAAAGAAATGAGAATCACCAAAAAGATGATAGAATTAGCAAAGCAAATGCAACTGGTTATACACATGTGCTAGTTTTGGCAGGCTAGATATACTAAGAAGTATACCAAGATACCAAATTTTGGAAACTATTGGAGAGAACATATACTTTAAAACTTTAAGTAAAGATAAAATAAACTTTATAAAGGTATCACCACATTGCACGTCATAACAGGCAATATAAAAAACTACCTCTAATATTTTTACAATATCAGAATACACTACTTATTTTAATATAATCACTTATTCAGAGCAGTGGCAAGTTTACCGGGGTCTACTGAATTTTTACCAAGGTCTAACCGTTGATTCCCAGTTCCAAGTTTTCTGCAGTCCAAATCACTCATTTGAACAGTCCCCTTTGCTAATGGCATTTCTATAAAGATGCAAGCAGGAGATGTGTTAAGTGGCCATCATGCAGAGGGTGCTATTCACCTGCTGACTGCTTGGCATTCTGAGTGTAGTTTCATGCAGGTCACATCAATCTCACTGCCCACTGTCAAACACCGTCACAGTGACAGCCCAACAGTTAAACAACTGCTTAAACCCAAAATTTACCAATTTGATTTGCTACTGTTTGTTCATTTCTTTTGGTTCTGCTTCTTTCAAGCAAATTTAAGTCACTGAGGTGAACTATTTTGTGGCGAATAAAAAATAGTAATAATTGTAGGGGCAATTTATACAACTTAATACATGACAGAAAAAATGCTTTTTGTTTTGTAAGTCTGTTTCTTTCTCAACTTCAGGCTTCTCATAAACAAAGATGAATCTCTCTTGTGGATCTCACCAGATGCAAAAAGAAAAGAACACAATGAATATGTATTTCAAAGGTACCCAAGTGACTTACTGATCTAAAGCCTCAGCAAAATGTACTGATGCATTTAACAACTTTGCATTACATGGTTCACGTTTTCATTCACATCTCTCCATACAAATGGGACATATCTGATAAGCTACAGTGAAGATCTGTGCTTGAAAAATAGAATTTCATTTCCATTCATGAAAGATAAGTTGAAATGAAACATTTTTCATAAAACCTGCCTCCCACAGAAAGAAGAGCTTCACAGATCTCACAGTTCTATGAACTGCTTCGTGTTTCAGTCATCCTTACAAGAGCAGCAAGTGCTGATCTGAGATAAGACAGGGTGGTTGCAAGCCATTGCTGGGTTACTACAGAGGACGGTCAATCCTTGCCAAGATCAAAGGCTCCAGGGCAACAGAAATAGAACATCCTTATTTAAAATCGTATTAACACATCAGCCTCCACCCAGAGCAGCAAGTTTATGAAATTAATTGAGGAGGAGGAAGACATTTTTAAGATCAGAAGAAAACTTATTTCTTAACAAGCATGCAAATGAATTACCTTAGTCAATGTTTAAGAGGCATTACCATTTACATGTCAGTTATTACTAAACTTCCAAAACATTTTCTTCTTACAATATAAAGTTAGCACTCCAGTTAAGCATTAAAGAGGGAATGCTCTCCAGCAGTACACCTCTCTGTAAATAATTATACCTGCATTTAACACAAGGACAATCTCCATTTTTCACTCCATACAAGTTAGTATAACATTACTGAGAAGTCAGAGAAGGTTACACTCACTACTGTGAACATTTTTAAAGTCTCTACATGAGAGAAACTCCTATTGCTGAATTCGCTGTTTGAAGGCACAGGAAGATGGCAGAGTGTGAGGAGCAAGGAGACAGCACGAGTTCTGCTGGCATTGTTACCCTGGTCACACAGAGCTCAGCAAAGGCTCTATTATTACTCAAATAACTATTTATTTTTCCAAGCTGACCTGGGAATGCAGCACCAACCCCATGCTGCTGCAGCTATGTTGCTAGCAATACTCCAGCTAATTTATATCCAGTTATGTGAGCTACAGTCACAGCAATGAATCCAGTACAGCACATTAAGTCTCCTCAGGAACCTGCTAGGTATACATTCATTATGTGCTGTGCTCTACACTAAGTCATGCTACAGCTGATTAGATAATTGTATAAAACCGAATTTAATTACTAACTCTTCCTATTTTACTGTAACTGTTCTTCTGAGACCTCGTGCCTAAGTCCTGACTATAGCTCTGTTTCTACCTATCCAAATTAAGTATTATTGCTGAATGTCATATCTGAAGAAAGGCAACACAGACACTTAAATGTGTAATATTGGTGGAGCTAATAGAACTTCTGCTTCCACTCTTAAAGGTGGACTTTGAAAGCAATTGACTTTGTACCTTGATTTTTCATATTTTGCAAGAAGCTGCCTGGGATCCAGTCCTAGTTCAGAGTTCAGAACGCTAAAGTTCAACTAACTGTTTTCAAAACTGTATTTCTGTTCAAGAAGTAAAAAAGAATTGCAGAATTTTTACTCATTCCTGTTAGTATGAAGCTCAATGTTTACAGTAAAGGCTTAACACTTTAATGCAATTAAAAAATATTTCATACAAGTTTTGCCCTAATTGTTTAGTAAATTAAGGTAGTAAAGGTCTGAAGTTTCCCCCTCTGTAGCAGGCTAATTTACTTCTACATTTCTATTCATGTTCTTTGATTAAAAGACTGGATCATACACAGGAGAGTAGAATAAATATTCAGAAGTCCAGTGATGAGTTTTGGAAGCAGTGAGTCAAAACAGGGTTGGGTTAGGTCAGGAAAACACAGCCAAGTATGCCTGACAAAGTTTGAAGGGAAGAACAGTACCTGTTGTTACTAAAGTCACTGCTACAGGGAAGAAGGGAAAGAGGATCAAGCATTTGTCAAGACAAGGAGTAAATTTTGAAAAATGGACATATTAAGAGTAACTGCTTTGGTCTGTGCATTTAAGTTCTTTTAAAAAATTTAATCTGAGCTACTTGAGGCAAGGTTTTTCTTTTGCAACCTGGCTATTATAACCTAGATCAAGACTTCACACATGGTATTTGCAGAGCCACACACAACTTGGCTATAATGTGCAAGCCTTTACACTGTGAACCACACACACACACACAACATCCATCAAGTTGCCAAAGTGTCCTTGTGTTAAAGGCATTAAAAACCCTGGAAAAAGGTTCCCTGGTAGCTCTGTATTAATGCCTGGGGCTGTTGGGGGGCACAGTTCATGGAGCCCACCACCCATTAGGTTCTAAGAACATGTCTTCCCCCTCTGACACTGCAGCATTTTTTTTATATAATTGCTTTTCCACTGACAAAATCAGGAATACACCTCAGTTACCACAGGAAGTAAATGCTCACATTTCTACAAGGCACATGAATACAACTGAATTAGCCTCAAGGTTAATCTGCTTTTTGTTTTGCTGTGTTTTGTTTTAGTGTCTTACTTTTAAGGCACGAACTTATTTTCATTGCATTATCCTATTAGAAAAGCACAGCAATGAATCTGGTATTAAAAGACAACATCACACAAACACTTTTCAATGCTAATCTGTATATGCCTCCAAAGAAAGCCTCATGGACTGTTCTTTATCATAGTAACAAAGGCATTTTTGTAGCTGAAATGCCATACTTCTGCTGAGTCATTTAGCAGTTTCCCAACTCCCACAACTTGCCAAGTTTTGAGGTGCATTGAAAAAGCTCCTTAAAAGCTTATGACAATTTCATAACATAGGAAGGATAAATATGAACACTTGCAACAGAGATGACCCAGTATGATTTGCTAAGCTTCTTGTCAAAACACACAGAAAAGATGAAAAGAATGAGGAAAACAAAGCCTTAAGAAAAAGCTATTAGCATTGACTTGCTGAATGCAAGTTTAATCAGCGGGATCAATTTTAATATTTTTTTTTAAACTCCCAGCTTTTTTGAATCTTATTGGATAATAGCTGGTTTTCACATCCTTCTTTTTTAATTTCTAATTTTAATTTTACTCAGAGAAGTAAAATTTAATATTGAATAAATATTAAAAATTTTAGTATTTAGTATGTTTTGTAGTCAGTAAAACGCTGACAAGGCAGAAAAAGTACTCTTTGAAATAGCAATAAAAAGTATATTCGCTTTCTGGAACTTCATAATTCAACGTATCAATGAAATGCTAACAAGGCCAAACAGAACATAAGCCCACCTAGGCCCACTCCCCAGTCTATTTTACTGCCTGAGTTCCTGTGAGCAGCTCACCTGGTGCAGCAGCCTCTTGAGTTTGAGGAGCTGAGTCTTGACAGCGGTGCAGTCCTGCACCATGTGCCGCAGGGTCATCTCGTCCAGCATCACCGTGTTCTCCGCCAGCGGCCGCGCCTGGTAACCGCCGCCCGCTCCGTAGCTCTCCAGGTGACCCACTGCAGGCTCCAGGTAGTTTGAACCCCTAAAAAAAATCCAAAACATAAAAACACAGCGATGACAAACTGAAGCTGGGCAGCAGGAAAGTGCTACATAACGTGGGCTATACTTACATACTGTGGCACACAGCAGGAAATACATTAATCAGAAAATGTCAATGCTATTTCACTTAAATACAGAGTTTTCCTTTCCACTCCCAGAGACCTCTCTCAAACTATAAACTACAGTACCCTAAAACCAGTTTGTTCAGCAGAATTTCTATAAACTGTCATTCAATCCTTTAAGGACTATAGGGTTATATTTACTTTACCAACAAACTGAAAAGTAAAAAGCTGTCCAAACTTACAAAATGCAAGTATAGTAAGACATTGCAGTGGCTTTCCATGGAACACATAAGGTATTTTAATCAAGATGTATAATATTGCATCAACACAAGCAACATGTATTTGGAATAAAAACAGAAGCATAAGTTGTGAAAAGAAATTGTTATAGCCCTCAGTGATGCTTCCACTCAGACATACAACTATTCTGAAAATGTACTCAGTATCACTTGAGACCCTGTAGTGCCAAAAAGGAATTGCTCACTGGTGCTTCAAATGTTTGTGAGGATATAGAAAAGTCCTTTACCTGTTCAAATCATTTTTACCATGGATATAATGGTCAGTATGGCCAAGATGATAGTGATCCTGTGTATTCCATCGCTGCTGAGGTGCTCTTTTCCAGAATCCCTCCTGATGTTGTCTCGCATTTCTGTCTTGTCTGTCATAGCGGCTCATATTTTCACATTCCTCTACAGAGAGCATAATGTTAAAAAAAATTGTAAGACTTGTTCCCAGGACCTTGCAAATAAAATATTAACTATGTGCTGGTAACAGATGCAGTGTAAAGTCTGTGGTTATGCTGTTTTTTTCTAACTGATCCAAAACAGCACACATTTTAGAAGTGTCAAGCAGACTTCTGTAACAATGTCACATTTTTATTATAATATAAACTTGTTACAAGAATAAGAGCAGCCTGTAGCAGACACTAAAGAATCCAGCCTTAACAGTATTTCCAGTTTAAGTAGAAAGTCATTTGGAGGAGGCAGAGATTATGGAAGAAAATAAATTTAAAAGTAACAATTTCCTGGCTTTCTTACTGATGGTATCTCCTGGCCTTTAACAAGTTCTAACAACACACAAACACAGAGGGACAACATTGTATAAAAAGGCCAGTATTGCATTGCAAAAGAAAACAGTTTCATTACTTAAGATACAGATATAGCTCATCCTATTCATCTTGTTTGGTTTTCAGATTCAGGGCCATTTAATCTGTATTTACCTGGACAACCGTCATGATTTAAAAAAAGGAAAGCAAATATCTCTTTAAAACACCAACTTCTGCAAAGCCACAGGAATTCCACAAACGTCTTAAGGGAACAAACGCTAAATTTGGCAACAGCCTGGAAACGACTGAGAAAAAGCCAAAACAACTTCTACCCAGGCAGTGAGACCCAGCAAAACGAGTCCTAAACTGCTATTCTGCCGAAACACTTTGTCCTTCACTTACCCAAGGAGCGTTCCCTCACATTGTCAGCCCTTTTCCAGGAGCAGCTCCGCACAAGAGAGCAGTGTTTGCCCGCTGCCCCCTCGGCCCCGCCGCGCACAAGGCTCCCAAACAGGCCTTCCTTCCTGCTGGGTTCCCAGCCTGCGTGGGGCTGGGAGCCAGCCCAGCTTCACCCTGCGATTTAAACTGCCGTCCTCGCTCCCCGCATACTTGTTGAGCGAGAACTGTTTCTATAAATAGTGGCCAAGCGGCATCCCAGGCTCCAAAGTGAAACCAGGAGAGTTTCTGAGGACCTGGAAAGGCTTAAGACGCTGACGTCAGTGAAGGCGCACATAATTATGGAAAAAGTGTTGGCAAGAAGTGCTGTTGAACATTATTAGAACGAGTACTCGTGCCTGCAGTTCAGTTTTTATCACCCAGGAAATAACCAAAAAATTGCATCATAAAATAAACTTATTCACCTAAACTAACAGAAGATTTATTTTCCTTTAGCAGCATCCTTCTACAGCTCATACCATATGAAAATTCACAACAAAATAAGCCCTCAGTAAGTTTATAAGCAATTATGATTTTCAGCTTTGGAAAAGTAAATTGAGACTGAGTAAAGACACGTGGAGTTAACCAAGAACAAGTTTTGCTTTTTCAGGTGGTCATGTTTACGTAAGGGAAAACCTGGAGGTGGCTTTTGAATTCTTCTTTTCAGAACCTCTTTGCTGAAAATACAGTGATTCCAAGCTAAGAAGCAGAGATACACACTTAATGCCAGATTAATTTTATAAAGAAAGCCAACCTCTAAAAAAATGCCAAAAGTAACAGTAATTAGCTTTTAATGTTTTTGTGGCAAACATTCACCTTTAAAAACATGCCCTTCTAGCAGTTTTTAAATTAATAATTTGTAATGGAATTACTGATGCAAATGCAGTGCATGTTTCACATAAACAAGGAAACTTACGAGAAATTGATCTACCCTTTAAAATTGCTTCTTAGTTTTCCCCAATAGAATTAAATTACCCCTATTGAGAGAATATGCCCTAGGCTTGCATTGTTACCCATTCTGGAAAATTAACTGAGTAAAAAAGTAGAAGATTCATACTTGTCAGGGCTGAAAAGTTGCATACTTGCAATGTTCTCAATCAATTCACACAAGTACTTTGAAAAACTCATTCTGAGATTTAAAAGACTAAGTGCAGCACTTCATTTGTGCACAGTGTTAAAACATGATGTGCCACCATTGTGGTAGATGGAAAACTGTGCTTTATTTACTGTAAATTTGGCTTCATATCTAACATACGTGGAGAAGTCTTCACCCAAAAACTCAGAGGTGCTCTCAAAAACCCCTGAATTTCCCCCAACTTCAGCAAGCTGATGAAAGCTACACAAAGTAAGTGAAGCCTTCTTCCTTTCAGTGCCTCTTTGCACTGGGTGGGGCCCGACAGTGCTCCACATTCAGTGTTTCTGCTCACTCCAACATAGACTGGCCTCCACTGAACTTGGAAGTAAAACTAAAACCCATATTCATACAACAATAGCTCATAACAATAACAATACTCATAATTCCTATGAGCAGGTCAGGAATAACAAAAAGCAATTGCCTCAAACTTTTCCAGTCTGAGATTTGAGAAAGTGCAGCTGTAATTTCCTTTACCAAGTTCATTCTATTCTGAATATGTGTTATTGTACTACTTTTCTCTGTGAAAAGTCTGCCAGCACCCTCACTGAAAGGAAGAGCGCATAAAAGACATTTTGAAAACACGTATCTTAAATTTTACATCTTCTGCTACCCTGAATTGTATGTATATATATTAGATATTGTCATTTTGTAGAAGAAAATAAGTAATTATCTCAAAGAATTACGCTGTCATTCACCAAAGCTAAAAAAAAATACTGTCCCAGCATTTCCAAATACAGCTGAAACATGAGACTGAAAGACGAACTTAAAACATTGAAATTGATGCTATAGAAATAATTTTAAGAAAAAAAACAGTGTAAAAAAAGGTTGTGCTTTTATTCAAGGCAGCACATTTGTATATTGAGAATTTTTCAAACATAAGAATTGTACTTGGGAAAACAGAAATATCTCCCTTCCTATATTTCAGAAAAGAAAGAGCTGTTACTTTAAAAAGAACGCCACAATTTGAAGAGTGCATTGACTTATATAAGTCAAGAGTCAGAAGAAAGCAACTCAAAAATCTCTTAAGCCCATGAAGCAGTTTCACAGCGAGATTGCTGGCTGCCTTACTAACCTTTGTCACGAGGTGGGTCCTCGGGCAGGTCCACATCAAGCATGAGATCATCATCTTCGAGATCACATGAATCAAGATTATTCAAGATATCCTGCAAGAAAGGAAAAGCGAGACACAGCTGCTTCCAGGATATTTCATTTACCCTGCCATCATAAAAAGTTTTGGTTTTACTGTGCACACATCCAATGTTAGCAGCAGCTCCTCTCCTCACAGATGAAGATCGACCCTATTTGAGACCATCCATACAAACAACAATCATCACACCTCTGCTAATATGACACAGTAACAGTGCTCGATGAAACAAAGATGGATTAAAACATTTTTCTGCCTGTTGCCTATGGAATACTCCACAGGCTTTTTTTATTCATTAATATCTGATCTTCTCTGCAGTTGGAAGCATTTTGAAACTCAATTACTTTGTTTACTGAGGATTCAAAAACAGCTTTGTGACAAGATGATGCTAAATCCTCTTATTTCATTATTATGAAATCATTGAAAGGAAGTGGGGGAAACCTATGTTAATCTTGACTTTTTAGGACGACAAAGCTTCAAACATGCTCCTATGAGCCCTAAACTCTGTTTCTTTTTGTTTTTCAGACTATGGCTCATATAAAGTTGTTCCTAAAGGGACTAATACACCATCACATTGCATGGGTGTGCTAACAGCACAAGAAAAATGCAATAAAGTGTTAGTGCTAAATGAATTATACATATTAGATATACTCAGGTATATTAAAGGACTGCAATGAGGGCAAGCCCAGTCAGTGTTAAAAAGACAGAGACTGACCCCTCTGGCTTGAAGAATACCAAGAGGAAGAGAAACTGAGGAGGTGGAGGCTGTGGAACACCCAGCTCATGGTGCGGTCAGACACTGCCACAGCAGCCTGGGCAGAGAACCCAGACACTCTTTCACTTCATCACTCCAAATAAACTAAACTTATTAACACCAAGTGACTATAACACGAAGCAGGTCTGAGGAAGTGCTGTGGATATCCAGCTTCAACTCTTGAGCTCCCAGTAAAAGTCATGCCTTTAAGGCCCAAGACCAGACTCAGGCACTTCACATGGGCCTCTTTCCTAACAGCAGAAATACAGACTGTTCCTAGGTTTATCTGCTACCCCTAGAGGTGATGCCTGGCACCAATATTGAAACATTTACCAAATGGTAAGTCAAATAAGTGTTTTATAGCTATTTCTCATAGTAATGTGATCATTAAATACTTAAGTGAATACTTGCATACTGCAAAACAATATTCCCTTGGAAATTCCCTTGGAAAGCCACCCCTTTGCTGCTATCATTTCCTAGATTTGCTTTGTCACAGGTGAGAAGGAAGAGCTTTAACAGGCATTTGTCTGAAATGTTGCTCCAGCTGTTCTTCAGCAGCCTTCCTACAGCACTCACAATGCACTAGTGTATTTTATTATAAATGGTGACAAGAGCTATTTTTAAGATTAGGATACATATTTTAAGATTTTGGGGGGTGGGTTGGGTTGTGACACAGAACATTAAACATTTTGCATTTCTGCAGGGCAAGCTATTTATTGACTTAGAAGGAAGAGTGTGAGATGAAAATAGTTAATAGGCACTTTGTAAAACATGAGCAATATAAAGGAAAGATGGAATACTTGAGACAAAACCACCTGTTTTCATCATATTTCAAAGTCCCATCTGAATTGTTTTGCTCACAAATAGCATTCTGTGCATTTACAGGAAAAAAACAGGAAAACCTACGCAGCAAGGCATTGGGAATAATAATAAATCAAACTATAGAAAAGCTTCACATAAAAATGGAAGTCATTTATATGAAACATGGATTTAATATCTGGGACAACAAAATGCCTACATATTTTTGCTACTTTTGCTTCTATGTCTTTACATTTTTACAGGAACCGGAAGTTTTTTAACTAATGCATATTTTTTTAAACAATTTTGCAAAACACAGGCATGCTTGAGAGGCAGTTTTGGTTTGCTAGTTGATAAATTGCTTCTGTGCCATGCTTTTATCTTCCAAGTTAGTGTGAACAAGCATTATTTTCTTCTACTGCAATAACTTTAATGAGCATGGCAAATAAAATGGGAACAGTGGCCACAAACACAAAAGAAAGTGGAAAAGCTTTGCCACTGCTGTGCAAATGCATTTAAAAATGCACAGTATAAAAACACACTATGCCAGAGTGTTTGCTAATAAACCTAGATAAGCCACCTTAATACTTTGAATCAGAACTTTGGAAGCCTAATGGTGTCAGAGAAGGTCAGTATTTGAGATTCCAAACATACTTTCCTGTCAACAGCACATTTCATTATGCTTCCCTAATTATACATTCTTCATCACACTGAGGAAACTCCAGGAGAGGAAACTCCATGCTACAAAAAAACCCCCACAACTGCAGATACCAAGACTGAGTAATCACTGGGCCATGTGTGAATGTACTTTGAGCATTTCCCCCTGAGAGCTACTTGGGAAACACAATATACAAGCAGATGTCAGCAATGTCCTCCTGAAATAGCCTTAAGATAAAGCACAAGTTTCATCAGCACATTACTGCGTTAAAAAAAATAAAATTTAGATACTTCCACTGTTATTCTTTCTACTGCATAAGGCACTGCAGTTAATTACATGGGAATAATATAGTTAATAATGTGTGCTTAACAACAATTAGCATCATGAAGTGATTCAGGGCAATGAGCTCAAACAGAACAGGAAATAGAAAAATTCTTTCAAAGTGCATCAGCTCCAAGCCTACAGAATATTACATGTTTCAGCAATTATTACAAGTTACAGAAAATGAAGAACCCCATTCTATTTGTATAGGTGAAAAGAATAGTGTATATTAAAAGGGGTATACTTTTCACAAGGCTGATTCAGCACTAGATTTTTAAGCTGGTACAACCTAGGAAGAGATTGAGTTTGGGACTGTGAAATCCCAGGTCAAACTGCAATCCTGTCCCCAAGCTCTCTCTCCACAAAGCTTTTCCACTGGACACAGGCAGTGGTGCTTTGTTTGCTCCTGCAGTAGAACAGGGAAAGCATTATGTGAGACAGATCATCTGTGAGTCCTGCTGTAAGAACTGAGTAATTTGAGCACCCCCACAGCAGGGAACGCTCATAGTGCCTAAGGAAAAGGGAAAAGGCTAAAAGAGGCAAGGGCAAGGCACACCACGTGTGTGTCATTACAGCACATTCAGCAGGTTCACTTCAGTGTCCTGCAAATCCCCTCTGGAGTGATGGTCCTCAGGTGCTGTGTTCTACCCCGGGTTCACCAAGCACACACCAACAGCTCACCTGAAACAGCTTGGGATTGAACCCAATTTGTTGGAGGCATGGAGCTCAGCACCTCTTTCTGGAGAGGCATAACAACATCAAGACCAGTGCTTTGAAGATTAGGGAACTCTATGCAGTAGAGGTGCTTTTGCACTTCAAATTTCATTGTAAATTCATGTTCACCATAATGAACTGGAGTGCAAAATATTCTTTTCGAAAAGTTCAGTTTCTAAAAATTCCTCATTCAACGTGCATCATAAGCTTTTTCTCCCACTGAAGAGCACTATTTCTCAGTCCACCAACCAATTTGAGTTCAATTTAGCTTAACAGCTGGACCTAGGCAAGAGGCCTGATTCTCAACTTTCCAATTTTTTGAGCTGAGTATATTAAGGTTATAATGCAACCAAAGTAAAGCATAAAGCACCCAAAATAGAAGACAGACACTTGCATTTTCTCCCTACTAAACATAAAAATGTTGACCAGTGAAAGTTTATAACACAATGTCTATTACAATGGAATTTAAAAAAAAGGAAGTCAGGCATTGAGGTTAGTGCAAAAATACAAAGCAATTCCAGATAAACAGCCCTCAAACAATTAATTTCAGAGAGTGTTACCAGAATTGAGAGGAGTCTGAGCTCAAACTATCAATGCCAAGTTAGGATATTTTGCTGGAAAAGCAATTGCTTTGAGGGAGTTATGAACTGGTGGTGAGTATCAGGAACAATGTTTGACCTTTTTCCACAACTAACAATCTCAGTCCTCATTCGCTTGTGCCACCTCTAGGAAGTAGACAGCTAAAGGAAAATAACTAATTGTTTTAATACTGATTTAGTGACTTAGGTCTTGCTTCTGATGAGGACGAACAAAGACCACAGCAGAAGATAAGCATGAGGAAAGGGAGAGAACTACAGGAGAATCTGGCCATAAAACTCAAGTGAAGCATTCGAAAGTAGCACAGAAACTAACAAATCATCATTTCAGGTTCTTGAGGAATGAAAAAGGAAGTGGCTTCTAAAAACAAACACAAAACAGACTGGGTAAATCAGTCATCTGAAGGGCAGCTAAAGGATAACTGCCAAAGTCAAACACAATTCAAGGCTGACAGAAGAAAAGAGGGAAACCTCCAGGGTCTTTTTCAATGCTATTTTCAGCATTTAACAACATCTGAGCTAGAGATAAATAAAGAAATAGGAAGCCTCCAAAAAGGCAATGCTATATAGGAACTGAACAAAACTCTTAAGTGAAGGCAGAAAACACAGAGAGGAAAAGCACATAGTGTACTATAGGGCTGAAGAGAAAAGCCCACTGTAAATGAAGTCCTTAAAACAGAGAAAACCACCCAGGGAAGAGGTGGGATAGAACTCTGCAGGTTACCAAAGACAGGACAGGAAAGGAGTACACTGTACAAGTCACATTAAAGATAATTAAGCCAAACAAGTATTTTGTAATTTTGCCCATGCTCCGTAACTGAAGGTTGCTGCGACAACAAATGTAACAAGAACTTGGTTTTGAAAATCCAAAACATTTTTTGTTTAACTGTTAAATCAAACGGTCTTAAATAAAGATTTACTATTCTTGAAAACATTTTTACAGAGGCATTGCATGCTCTACCTAGATTTACTGAAGGTGTAGAGGAATTCATTATTAGCTTAAGTTACTACATGCTCTATCTGAAGGATCTATATTTGCTCTTTTTAAAAAATTATTTTTAATATAAAATCAGACATCAGACTGTAAAAAAACTGACGTTCAGTAACACAGCAATAAAAGAAAACCAGAAATATTAGCCATTTTGTTGAGACTTCACCAATTCATAAGCAACAGCACTTTCAAACACACAGCCCAAGCTACACACAGCACCACAAGCAGCATTCCTTGACTGCCATCTAGCCTCCAGCTATGAGGAAAGCTGAATGTAACCACCTTTCTACAGAATTCCAGTAAAATTTAAGATTTCCTATTTTTTTTTTTTTTTAATGGGCTGGTGCTTTTAAGTAGAGAGTTTCCTGTTTACTTTTAAGCACAATCACAGAAACCGGTCAGCGGTGATCATAAATAGTGACAGAGGAGGAAAAGCAGTCCTTCCTACTCACTGCTTCCAGTCTGCACAAAAAGGCTACCAGTACCAGAGGTTCAGCATTGCTTCTACAGTTTATGTAACCAGCAATGGAGCATTTTACACTACTAAGCATTATGTAATTGCTATAGCTACTCTTAACAGGTAGAAATAATTGTGAATGATTCTCACTCCACTGACTTGCACTTGTATTAAATGTGCAATGTTTGGTTTAAGGAAAATATGGAGGCTTCCAGTAATTCCCAGCTGAGAAAGGAACCAAACAATAACCTCACAGGGACAGCATGGGCATGGCTGTACCAGGAGCTCAGTTGTTCCCTCTGTGCAAGAGTTTTAATTCTACCCAGCAAGACTTTTGGAGTAAGCTGAATATGACACATCACACAGCATTAATGTGTTCTACTCTTACACAGCCAGCTTAATATACTTGTTTCTAATTAAAACCAAAACAATCCTCAAATACCTCCAAACCACTTTGGGGTGATTCTATCTTAACCAATCTCTACATGAGCTGCTAACAACACGAGAAGAATTCCCTCACTTACTGCACTGCTGCAGAAGTGTATTTATGCCACATTACCCTGATACATTTTACCAGCATGAACCAAGAGCACAAAACCTCAGAACCAGCTCACATGTGGAATGCAGTTACCAACTCATACAGGAAACATCCCTTACAGCCTATGAAATAAACCAACTGCTAACTTCCACCAGTGTTTGCTCTCATATTTCACACACACCACAGCAGCTGCCACACAAATTCAAAGGTGCAATTAATGGATACCATGAACAGAACACGTAAGTACAAGTGAAGTTGCCCCACTTGGTTTTACCAGCCAAAACAGCATGAGATTTACTGGGTCGGGTCTGAAGGAAGCAGCTCTCAAAGGCATATAAGCTTTGCCATCTCAAAGGAAAAAAGGTAATTTGCCATAAAAGGTTGCTCACAAAACGTCATGCCTCTCAAACCAGTACCACAAGAGGTTTGTGAACTGTAATACAGTCATATAACCTCTTAATAATGTTTGACAGCAGGGACACCTACATCACACAGGACAGACAGAAGTGCCATCTCATTAAGTAATTCAGTTTCTCACCCCCTTGCCTTGCTGTTATAGTTAAACTCTGAAGTTGAAGACTGAAGCAGAGGTGGGACAGTAGATGGTGGCTATTTTCACTCTAAAATCAGTCTCTAATTTCATGACATTTCCTTTCTCTGCCATGAGTAGAAAACTGCCTGCCAGCAAACTCCACCAAAAGAATGGCTGAGGAGCTCACAGAACACACTGAAATGAGTTTGTGCTCTTAGTTCTGTATTGACAAGCAACAATACAGACTGAATTTTTCATAGCAGTTGCAGTTTTCTACTAAAAACGGTGGACATATCAATCAAGGATGCTCTCCCATGACTTTAGTGTGTTCACAAATATTATCTGCTCATAATGAAGATTAAAGGCAAAAAGGTGATGCTGACTTTTGAGGCTTTGAAATCAGAACCAAGCAGTCTAGTGGTTTCCCAAACAAAAACTTTTAGGCATAGGCTTCTTAGAAATTAAAGAAATGAAATACAACTGCCACAGACTTCTATACTTGTATTATTGGAAAAATGAAAACTATGAAGTTAGAACAGAACAATTTAAGTAAATCAGAATAATTTTCATCAGATTCTGGAACACGACATGAACATGTTGGGACAAAAGAGCCTGGAACTTGGACATGAACTTAGGAGCTTAAATGGAGGTTATCAACTACAGCAACTTCCAGTAAGCAGTTTCCAATGAAAAACAGCTGTCAAGGCTGACACCTGTACTCGATTCCAATCCCAGAATCACTATATATATACATATATATACATATGTACACCTGAGCAGGAAGTTTGACCACAGAATTGGAAGCTTCCCAGATAATGTATTTCCAATCTAGGAAGGAAGAAGAAATCCTTCTAGCAAAAGAAATAAATTAAAAAATCTCTAACCACGAACAAAATTGTAAATCTGTACTTGTTAATGTCATAATGAATTCTAGTCCAAATGGCACTGACTAAGGTGAAACAATCCTTTGCTCTCAGGCACAGAACAAACTCAGACCTTTCTTAAAGAAGTGCTCAACTGAAGTACACAAATTACTTTTACGAAGCATCATGGGAGCACAAAATGCAATTAATTCTCTTTATTAACTTCACCTTTTGTATTCTAAGAAAGGAGGAAATGCAGTAAGTCAACACTGTTCATCTGAGTACAGCCTGTCAATAAATATGTGTCTTTTTAATGCTGTTCTCTGCTTTGAGAAAGATCTTCATTGTTCTTTGCAAGATGAAAAGAAAAAAAAGAGCTAAATTTCAAGTGGCTCATTAGATGAAAGGCTTTTAATGTGTGCTTCTTGTAACCAGCTTTCACCTGCAGGGCTCATCTCATGACTACTCTTTTAGAAAACCATAGCAAAAAAAAGTTTGTCTTGAGAAAAGATTACATACTTTTACATTATCTCAAGATTACTTGCACTTCTATTTTCATTACAGCTGTAACCAAACGTCCCAAAATTTAAAAAGCCCGGCTTCTCACAGAACAAGAGTTAGTGTTTTGGCATTAACCTCCTGAAAAGAAAGTTCAACCAAAGAAAGGAAGATGGGTAGAAGACAATACCAACACTTCACTCTAAGGAAATAAATGTATTAGAACTACACATATTGCAAGTCTGAATTCACATTAATAATTACTCATTTGAGAAATCAAACTAGCAATTTAAACCTTACTATAAAGTCATTTTGAGAAGTGAATTATCAAAAAAAATTAAGGTAATTAACTCTAAATTACTTGTAAATAATTAAATTACTGAAAGACATTAATGACTGAATTAAACAATTCTATTTCAGCAAGCTCCTTTTCTCTAAGAAGTAGAGCATATTTCACTGAGTACCAATGCTTCAGGACCCAGAAGCATTCTGACCAGTCTCAAAAACTAATTCAGAACCGCCCTTTCCCAAGTTCCAGTCACAAAGGGGAAAAACTATAACAAAGAACAACAACAAAAATCTTACAAGATTTCACAAATTGCCTGGAAGAAGAGAAAAACATAACTATTTCATACTCAGGCTAAAATTCTGGGCATGTGTCAAAACTGATTCATTCCAATGAGATCCAGATTTCATCCCAAGAGCAATTAAATTCTCAGCAAAGCAGTTAAAACCCATCTGTCTCTCCAAGCCAGATTTCAATTACTATTCCATAATCCTATGCCCTTATAATTACATTGATGCTCACTCTGCATATACCCAAAAATACTGGCTTTATTTACTCCAGGAAAAATTAACACAGCAGAAAGATTCACATTGCTACTGGAGCCCACAGGAAAAAGGGGGCAGAGGACTTGATCTGATAGTACAGGGAACACTCTGAAAGCCTGTCCAAACCTATTGGCCCAAATGAAATTACTTTAAAAGAAATGACAAAAACCCAAATCACACCACAACAACTTGTTCTGTGGAGAATATTACAGAAAGAAGCTGAAATGATTGAAATGTTTTCAGTTTAAAGTTTTTACTTCTTACAGACTTTGAGCACTAGAATATTGTAGCATCTTTAAAAACAAGCAGATACCTCAGAACAATAACAACTGTACTATCTACCCTTCTCAATGTAAATAAGGACTTGGACTTGCCAAAAATATTCAAAACTTCACTCTGAACAAACACACAACTTCTGTTTCTCAAGTGTCTATTTAATGCACTGGAGAAGAGAGAACACCTCAAACCTTGCTACAAGAAGAGAGGGCCAGCAAAGGAGCCATGAGACTGCAGTCAGGATGCCTGTCTGAGGATACGCTGCTGAACAGTATTTTCAGACAAAAATTAATGAAAACAAAAACCTAGCAAGGCTGATATACTAAACTACAATCAGGAGCTGTACCTCGTCCTGCTGAGCAGCTTGCTGCCGTGAAACAGTAAAGGAACTGGGCATTATGGTCAGTGACTGAAACCCAGGGCAGGAGCAAACAGCACAGCTAAAATCAAGTGAGAGCACTTGTAGATAAATATTGCCCTTGTTGCTAATTTACAGAGCCACCAACTGCTCTGCTAAGCATCAGTCAGCTCACACAGAACTGAGCAGAAACAGCCTGGTGCTCAGCAGCAAAGACCAGCTGTTGAAAAGAGTTTAAAGAACACCAACAAAATCAGTGCTTAGAAATTTGAAAGGAGTTCAGCACTTATAAAGTTAAGCAAGTGATTTGTTGACTTCAAAGCTGGAAATGGAACAACAATGGGAATAGTGGAATAAGGCATTTTCTGTTATGCAATTAGACAATAAAAATACTTTCATCCTTACAAAAACCCCACACATTTTCTACCAAGGTCTAAGTCCCTGTCACGGTTTGATGCCAGTTAAGTGCCTGGCACCAAGAAAAACTATTCACTTATTTCCACCTTTTGGGCAGCTCTTCTTTTTTTCTTTCTTTTTTCCTCTGCCTACACACACCAGGTTTTGTTAAACCACCACAGTCCCCCTTATGATGTTATTTAGATTTGTATGACTCTTAAACACCTCCAACACTGGATTGCACGTTTTCTCCATAGCTGTTCACTCAGTTAGTGAAGAACATCAGAAGAACTATATTAAAAGAGGCCAAATTTATTTTATTCTTCGCCCCCATGTCTTTATAACAAAGATGTACTGAGAACAGCAAAGATACTGGGTTTTCTGCTCCCCCCAAAAGGAACAGCAAACTTCAGGGGCCAGCAAGTTCCTTCTGTTGCCTTCCTGTGCTGGTTCTCATTTCAGAAGCCCAGTTAAAATCCCCCTTCTGAAAGCTGCCCTTTCAAAGATGCTCCAAACACTCCTAATCTAAGATCACCCAATGGGAGCTGCACTGCCATCTATGGAAAAGCTTAGGAAAAGCATTTGGCATTTACTATTTGTTGATACTAAGAAGGATACAGCTTAAAAGACTAACAAAACAACAGCAGGATGGAAATGAGGAAGAAGGCGGCGAATTGTGCACTAAACATGACCAGTTACTCACCACACAGTTCCCTGAACTGCTACTCAGCTGCATTGCTTCTACTCACCCCAGCCTGATGCCACGAGAACTCCAGAACTACAGCTTTGGTGACTGCCCTGGAAATACTAAATCCAAGGGGCAGGCAGGCTGGCATTAGCCCAAGCACTCCAAATTCTTAAATCTGACTCTCATCAGTTGGATTTTGACACACAGATATGAACTGCTTTTAACTCGCTACACTAGAGGATAGAAACTGCATAATTTGATCACGTATCTCTCAGCACTCAAAACATCTGACGTGTTGACTAATCACAATAATTATTCTCAATGCCTTCACTTTTTTGTTTTTATACTCCTTGCTTGCACAGAAAAGGAAAAACTCGGAGCAAAAGCTTACAGTAACCTACTCAAGAGCACAATTTTTCAGAAATAATGAAAAACTGCGTCAGAAATTCTTCTGCATCTTCAGATTACAAAAGATCACTGTTTAATCTTTAGGCTAAAGAAATCAAATACATCATAATTTCTACCAAAACCAACAAGTACAGGAAAAAACCCAAAACAAATCCCCCTACTGAGGCAATTCAACACTTCAGAGCTACATTTTCCCCCTCAAAACCCAAGCTACTGAAAATACATTTCTGCCTTGAAAAAATAAAACGTGCTATTGATGCTTTTCTCATTCAGATAAAAGTCACAGTACAGAAAGCACTGAAATTCTGGAAAAGCACTAACAGGATAAAAATCAAAATGGGTGGAAACAACACATGATTTTCTAGATTCAATATCAAGTCTTACAATCTCCTCCTTTCTCCACTTCCCCAAAAACCAGTAATACATTCTTCCATTTTTAACCCCTCTCTAAAAACTGTTTACTTTTAACAAAGAAAGAAAGAAGCCAAAATAGTGAACAAGAATATCAGACTTCTAAAGTACCTCTGCTTCACATGGCTTACAACAGCTTCTGTCAATCAGTACATTGATTCAGTATCAACTCATACACACGTACAAATTAATTCACAGGGGCTACATGTATCAAAACCTAGATATATAGTCCAAAAGCACAGTAAAAGAAGTGTCTTCCCTTTATTTGTTACATTTCAGAGTATGTATCAAAATACCTATATTTAAAACTTACCAAGGACAAAGCTTAAAAACTTCCCTCCTTTCCCGGCACATGCATGCATGTGTCTGGGGACAAGAGTGTTTGTTTCTGTAGTGGCCTACATTAAACCTGGGTTTTTCCCTATAAACATCAGTAAAGCTACAAAACTCACACTACAAAAATCTCTAACAGCTTTTCCAAGCTGGCCACGATTGCCACAAAAAGTTAATAACCACTGCTAAACTCTCTCATGTATATCCCAACATCATAATTTAAGACAGAGAGCAAACAATACCACAAGCAGCTGAAACTAGATCAGGAATTCATATTTAGTTACACACAAAGAATATAATTACGTATCTGTGCCCAAGTCTGAAAGTGGTATCTACATTACTACATTGGCAGTGGTGACACAGTACCTAACACACCTTAAACACACAAAGCATGACACATTGATTAAACCAAATTGGTTTCGTTAGATGTTCTGATTGTTAGTATCATGTTAATAAAATCCAAATTGCTTAATTCAGAAGTCTGTGCAGATAAAGGAATATGAACAGGACAGACAGAATTTTCTTCAGGCCCACTGCAATCCCAAGGTTGGCTCCCTGATCTCAGATGGAGGATCACAACGTGGCAACAACTCTCCATCCACTCCTCACAGTGAATGATGTTTCTTGCAGATCAGTTTGAGTTTAGCAGCAAGAAGAAGGCTGTGCTGCATCTTGTGTATCCCACTGGAGATGTACAAAGAGCCCTGCTACAGTGAGATACAGCCAGCTCTCTACCTCAAAGATTCTATGCTTGAACAAACTGAGGAATCAAAAATCAGCTCCAGCTCACAGGGGCCCTATGAGCATAAAGTACAGAAACAAGAAAGGCAAGAAGCCACATAGGCAACAGCTATTTTCTGGCTTTTTCACTCCTTTGTTTAGAGGTTAGTAGGAGGTTTTGAACCTATCCTTTGCAGAAGACAAATCCCTTTATTCTTTGTGAGGACTTCTACGAGATTGTGTAAGGAAGGACCTGTTCTGGCCTGGCTTTAGAATAAGGAAAGAAAAAAAAAATGTGTGCTAACAGCCTAATCAAGGTCACCTGTCCAGAAACAGGAGTTCCTAAACAAGAAGTTTCACAAAGCCATCAACAACAGAGGAAAGAATTATCAAATAAAAAAATAAGCACTAATATTTAAAAATATACTTAAAAAGCAATACACTTCACACACTGTAACTATGCAGGTTATGCACAGAAATACATACTATGCTGTTCATTTCTGAAGAGTCGTAACTTCCACACGGATGGACACTTCCTATAGGTTCCAGCCCTTCTTCATCCCACATGTATGTGCCGTCAGAGCTGTCAGATGGAGAAAGCTCAAAGGAGGAGCCAGCTCTGTAGTTCATCTCTGAAGAGATGACATTCTCAGTAGTGTGTTTTGTGCTTTCGCTGTTGTCATCCACTGCTTAAAGAAAACAACAACTGTTAAGATTCCAAAACCAACCCAATATTCAAAGTATAAATGTTGAAATGCCTGTTACTGGTGTGCCAACTTTGCTGGAGCTGTACTGCAACAGAAAGACCTGAAAGCTTTCTACAGTACTGCTCCCTCATCCCAAAAGGGGAAAAGCTCAAGCTGGTTTGGCAGCTACAACTAAGGAATCTTCCGACCTACATCTTTGCTAACCTTTTACACTGCCCTAATTCACCCACCGTGGAAGCTACTTTCCAGAAATCTGCATCTCTTTAACATATTAGAAGGTGGGTACAAAAATATATCCTTTGGATCTCATCTTTCAATTGCAACATCTCTCAAACAAGCTTTTATCATGAGAAGCCCATCAAAGACTTGAAAACATGGCTTTCAAAAGAATCTTCTTGTGTCTTCAACTAATGTTTAAAGAATTAATATGCATCAGAAAAAAACAAAAAAAACCCAGTAACAATCCTGTTTATAATTGAATTCATTTAATTACACATCCTACACTTATTTCCACTACTTAGAAGCAGTTACAGCTGTTCTCTGCCTACAGAGGTGGAGGGAGCACGAGGTGAAATGTTCTTAAAATATCACCAACCCAGAAAATGAATGGCAAAGCAAGGATATGAGGAATCCCACAACCACACCACAAATGTGCTTAAAGGAGGTCACCTTCATTTTTATCACAAAGAGCTCTTCAAAGTAGTGCTTGGGAAAAAACTATTATGCAGAAAAGGCATAAGCAAACAAATATGCCAGCAGAGAGCCAAGTTCCATTCTGAAAAAACGCACAAGCAATGGGCAGTTGCATTCAATAACTTAATTAGTGTCCTAGAATTTTGATTTAGCACCTGAAATTTCAAACAACATAAGAAAGGTATTTACCAGACACATTTATATCAAGCCAGTCGTCAGCATTACAGCAAGATCCTCCACCCTCCTTGAGAGACATGAACGGCTCGATGGACGTTCTGCTCCCGTGCTCTAACTCCTGAAGGCAGCTCTCCTTCTGCTGGATTTGTACAGGTCTGTTTGCATCTTCTATATCAATGAAATCATCGCTGAAGTCTTCACTCAAATCGTTTTTCTCCGAGGACGACAAAGAAGATATAGATATCTCATCTCCATCATCACTCATACACATGACCTTTGACCCATGTTTTCCCAGACTTTCATGCAGGCCCTCCCCAGGCTCTGTTCTTTGAGCACTGCTCTCTAGAATACTGTTTTTATCCACGGCTCGATTGATATTTGCTGAAATCTCTGCGCTGTCCACGATGCGCGTGTCCGGAGCCGCACTTCTGCTGCCATCCACAAGGGTATTCCCAGCAAACCGCTGCCTGGTAGGCTTCAGCAGAGAAGGCCGACTTAGTCTGTATCCATAGGAAGGGGCTGACCCAGATCCATTTGACAGCGGGGGTTTCTTGGAACAAGGAGCTGACATAGCCGAGTACGGTCTGGTAAATCCATACTTCATCGGTTCATTTCCATTGGGTACATCCAACTGACACGCATTTCTTGACAGCAGAGTAGACCTCTGCGACGTCCTGGCAGCGAGATTTTGACTATGATAAGGCCTTGTAAGATCCACAGCTTTATTAAAGGAATGTGACCTGGTTAGAGATGCAGTGGGAAGGAAAGAATTCTGAATGGAATGTGAAAAACTTTGTGATCTTACCATTTTGTCACAGGAGAAAGCCTTGCTATTGTCTGTGGATTGTGCCAGGCTTTCTCCTGAACTTGTCCTTGTGGTACTGGAATTAGCTCTAGGTCTCTGCAAACCTACCACTGGCCGATTTCCATAAAATCCATTTAAATTTGATCTTGGAGCATTGAGTCCAGAGTATGTCCTTCCTGACAGGGTACCTTTGGTGAATTTAGCTGAACTAGAGAGTCCAGGTATAGACTTTGGGTTCAATTCCTCAGTAGACGATACAAACATATCGGTTTGCTTTGCTGCTTTTGACACAACGGAAGCAGTACTGTTCAAACCCACCCTGAGCTCACCATTGCCCAACGCTCCTTGAGATTGAGGATACTTCTCAGAATCAGTTAATTTTTCATTAGAGTTGCGTTTGGAGTTGGCCTCCCTCCCATTCTGATCGTTAAGCTGATATTTATTTGATTTTTTCCAGTTGAAAGCAAAGGAAGACATTCCAACAGTGCCATTGTGCTTGCCGAAGTTTTTGCCACCATTACTCCCTGCTAAGTTCACGGCGGTCCCGTTTGGCATAGGTTGCAGAACACTCCCTAAAGTTTTCGTTCCATATTTCGGTAGCCTGGAAACCAAGGATGCCCTGGTTTGATTTTTTTCTTCCATGAGCTATTGGGTACATTGGTCCTTAAAGGGTGCTTGAATCTAAGAAAGAAAAATCAAATAAAACAACATTAAACCTGAATCAAACACACATTAAACAATACAGTTTTCTATACATTTGCAGCTACATGCTTCCTACATTTCTGTGACTAACTCCACCATGCTGATAAAAAGTAACTCAGACACATTTTGGGAACTCCAGAGTCCCAGCAGTTATTTGGCAGTAATATGTTCTTCAGATCACAGCTCCATCCCCCAACTTTCATTCTCTACATAAACCATCTCGGTTTTCTTTTCCTTTTGTAATCTATAAAATAAACTTGAAAAGGGGTTGGATGATTTTTTGGTTTGTTTTTTTTAATTTACCCATTTTGAGCAACAAACTGAACTTTTCAACTGTGTTACAATTATTAAGTTATAAACTTAAGATTTAGTATTTCTAAAAAAGCCACAAATATGACATAGCACAAACCTGTGGTCAGTAATGTAAACCTGCAGAAACTATGACGTAAAATCTGACTGAAAGCTAATTTTTTGAGATTTTTTTCAGTTTCCCTAATGCCTAAAATGTAGGAAATAACCACACATCATGCATCTCACCACAACATTTTTTATTCCCAGACCTAACTGACATTCCCAAATCAAGATTCACATTCCTAGTCACCGTTTCCTCTTTTTATAGAGACTGTAGTCTATTTTGGAAATCATCTTACTCATGTAGAAGACCTGAAGTATAGTGCAACAGTTGCATAAGGTCAGTGTTAGTAAGTGAATTCAAAAGTCCTACTTATTCAAAGTACAGAAAATACCTCGTGTAACCACAGCAAGCATTACCCTAAAGTGAGTCACTCTCCAAGCTGCAAGACCTCACTAAGGAAGGTAGCTTAAAAACACTTAGATAAAACCAAAGATAAAATCGAAGTGGCATTAAATTAATGCAAATTGAAATAGCCTTAGGATCTGTCAGAGAATAGGATGCCCCAGAGCAGTACTTCTGGAAGCAGATCTACAGTTACAAAGACAGAAAAAGAAAGGTACTGAAGACAGGGCTTTTAGGGGCTCCTAACTCGTGAAAACATCAGAATCCACATTCTGCAACTGGTGTGTGCATTTCCATTTTGAAATACACAAATTCCGACTTTTCAAATACTCAGTGAATTCTTGTGCACCAGAGGCACAACCCTCGCCCCAGGTGTGCAAAAAAGGACACAACTGTTTCCCCCTGGGACCAGCAGAACATTCCATTCACCACATATGATACCTGCCTGCACGTGGATTGAAGTGTCTCATGTCAGACTTCCTGCCTACAGTGCACCTGCATGCCTTGCACAGGAAAATATCATTAGGCTTTAACAGCAACATCAAAGTTGCTATTTACTTCATGTCAACTACATACAATAAGGTAAACCCTTTTTTTAATAACTCCACGAATAAAAAATGGCCTTTAACATGCTGATGAACTCATTCCCAGCAAGCATCATACTGCAGATCCCTCAGAAGACAACGCAACTCTAAAGAAAAGGCAAGTCTTGTGAAGAAATCTTCCAAATTGAAAAAGTTAAATTAGAAAGCTGCTACTTTAACTTGCATGCTTTATGGATAATTCCCTTTTCACATCTGTCTACCGTCTCTTAGGTGACTGCAAAATTTAAATGAGGCCATTTAATTAGATTACTTTAATCCTCCACCAAGTGCTGCAAATTAAACTTGAAAAGGAGACCTTTCAGTTCTCTAGGAAGGGCTCTTGCTCACTTATCCTTGCATAGGCAAAGACAACACATTATGTTCAAGAAAACTATACTGATAACTTAGAACACTTCAGATAATTAAATTAAAAGACAAACAACACTTGTCTGTATTTTATTAGCTATTTAACTGTAACTACTGTGACACCTTCTCAAGTCCAGATTACATTTGTTTCATCGAAATCCAATGTCATCAAAAAAACCACTAAAACTTCACAGCATCATGTCTGGCACATGTTTCCCAGAAAATGGGGAATTTTCTTATTAAGTTCCCTAAAACATCCTTAACCTTAACATATGTATACTAGGAAAGATTACACTAGCCTAACAATGGAACTCCCTTATCAAGCAGCACTGTACCTACAAGTTAAGAGTATGATTTCTGCATCCCAGAAGATTCAGGTTCAATACAATTTGAATTGTAGCCTGCTGTACGATAAAGAAATTCAAAGTATTTTTAGACTTAAGCAATTTATGGATTTTTTAAAAACTGACATTTGGGCAAACAAGTTTTATATTCTTTGCCTTGGGAAATACATTATCTAGTGCACACAAGCCTAATCGGGAATTAAGCTAATTATAAAGAGCCTAGCCTTACATAATGATCCAGGGAAAAGGAGTTAAAATCCACAGACCCTCTCTGAAGTATAATCTGAATTAACTGAAAAGCTCCTATATCCCTACCTTCAAGGATATTCAAGATCCTGGTAATAAGCAAACGGATATTCATTCTCACCATCCTTGGTACTTTCTCTACACAATTATTTACAACTCAACAAAATCCTGCACTGTTAATGGCAAGCACAACATTCACTCTAATTTCATTCACAGCTTTTTTCAGCACCCCCAGGAAGGCAGTTTCCTGTACATTAGCTTCTCAGCAAAGTCCAGCTTTGTGTCTGAGACTCTGCCCTACAGAAGAAGACAGCTTAAAGATTCATCCATTTGAAAGTTTAAGCACCTTAAAATACTGCCATGCCTATGATCCCTGCCACCAGGAAGATAACTGCATTTTCCAGTTCCAGATTCCTGAATGGGACCGAATTCCCCTCCTACTGTCACAGCAGTGCGGAATACCCAGCTGATGGATGAAACACATCTGACAGGCTGGTGACGGGCCAGAGCAATTCCCCTCTGCAGATCTGTTGCCATGCCAGCAGTTTCAGATCTGTGTTTCATTCACAGGAATGTAAGTGCACGTGTATTTCAGCTCTGTCCTGTGCACAGCTTATAAAATCACCTCTTACACCTCTGGGTTTTAACACTGCAGCTTCTGGTTATTTATTTGTTTTTCAGGACAAATACTATGCAGATCTTTTCACCACTCATTTGTGGTGAAACAAGCACAACTTAAGAACTATTTTTCTTAAAGATGTAATTAAAAATGCATTAGAGCAGTTATGTGAAAATATCTTATTTCCACCAGTGTAGGGAGGCATTGAATGTCACCAGGGAAAAATGTGGGGAGTCCCTGCAACAGAAGCAGCAAAAGACTTCCTTAGCACACACTTAAGAACATTGCAAGATGGGCAGCATGGCTGCAAGTCAATTTTCAGCTTTAAGAGGACCATGGGAGCTTAATAGAATAGAAGAAACATGCAAGAGATCCAGCTGGCAAACACCTGCTCCGAGCATGACAAGCCCTGGGGAGTTAAAGATCATGAATACTGAGGAAACTGTGCATGCTGTATGAACTCAAGTGAATCAGAATGCAACTAGAAATTCTGATGGCTTCAAGACTGAACTTTGAGTATTTACAACTTTTTGTGTTGTTTACTCCCCACAGACTGGTTTCAGTTTAGTCATAAGCGCCTTCTCTCCCTCCGCTCTAAGATCCAGTAAGATTTACCAGCTCTGCGGTAAATCCCTCCAAGCCTGCCTTCCTTCTCCTCTCTTCAGTTTCTCCAAAACACCTGTTCTTGAATCAATTCCCAATGCTTTATGAAGGCACCCATGAATTTTAGGCCTCTCTCCCTTTCCTATGTCCAAACTGCTCTGAGTAACGCCAGCTTCCCTGACACTCTGCCTTCCGAAGCCAACACAGTCAGGAAGTATAGCGAGAAATTCCAAGACGGTGAATCCTTATTGTTCTATTTCTCTGAAATCACCTTGCTTTTCTGCGTCCCAAGTTGTGAGATTCTGTTTTCAGATCTCAAGACAGCTTAGACATACGTCCTTTTCTGTTTTTCCTGCTTCACACTTATGAGGTTCTAGCCACTTTTAAGGGTTGATCTCTCAAACACCAAGCAAACCAGTCATCCAAGCTGCTCTTGTGCTCAATTTTACTGTCAAAACACACTAGGTCAAAGAACATGAGCAGAACATGACAATGAATAGAGATAAAGGGAGAAGGAAGCAAGAAATACATCATAAAGAGACTGGAGTTTCTGGATTTTTAACACTGAGCAATATCTTTAGTCAATACAGCAGAAAACATGACATCCCTTGCCATCTCTAAAAGCATTCTTGTTCTTCATCAGAATCCTTAATGTTTGATAAGGCAAGAGGACCTAAGCACTTACTGGAGAAAAAGAAATGGGGAAACGCAGCTCTATTTTGTAGAAGAAAGCCACCACAATACTTCCAGATTCAAAAACTCCCTTTGCATCCCTCAGGGCCACACTGGCAATTCACTCTGCCATTAATGCTGTTCACACGGAGCATCAGGCATCTCAAGGAAGCAAAAAAGGGCTAAGTGCTATCTGCCCAGACATGGATGCTTTGTAATTGTTGCCCAGTTGTGCATTTCATATTAGTAAAACAGAAACTATACATTTTTAAACTCCAAATTTTTACATCAAACCTCACCGAAACATTGAAACAAAACAGGGTATGAGTTATCATAAGCCCCTTTAGATTTTATTGAAAAAAAGTCATGCATATTTTACCTACAAGAAAGACCTTTGCTAAACACCTGTTTCTCAAACAGGTAAAGTTGCCCTGATTTTTGGCATTCTTACACAACTAAATAGGTGGAAAGCAGCCAAGGTCCAGATGTTTAGCCAGCTGCAGCAAGGAGCAGCTTCAGCACAAAAAAAAAAGAAGACGGGAGAGGATAACTGGGGGACAGATAAATTACTCCCAGTAAAATAGAGTATCAGGGTCTGTGAAAAGGAAGGAAGACTTGACAGTGCAATTTCATGTTCCTCTTAAGTGTTAATGCAGGTTATTATGGGTTGTTCATAAATGAGACGTGAAATGCAATGACAGTTACTCTTTCCTGCATTATGCTGACAGCTTAACTGTTGTCAGGGACAGAGGTCAGTGAGAAATTGGAATAAAGCCTTGGAGATGCATGACTCCTCTCTGAAGCTGCTATTCATCTGATGCATCCTCTTAGAAGATGTCATCAATTCCTTTCTTCAGCAGATCCTGTTAAACCTGGGCAAGCAATATCCAGTCTGTACCTGCAGATATAAACACCAGGCAATCCTGCATACTCCAAACCCCAACTCCAAAACACAAGACCCAGAACACAGTGGAGTTCACTGGACATCCAAAGAACACAAGGCCCCGATGATAAAAGCACTACATTAAGTGTGCTGACCCCAAGAACGCTGCAAGAGGTGGGAGGGATACATTGCCATATATCAGAAACAATTAACATAATCATGACCAATACATCTGGCTCCAGCACAGAAACACCCCTGCTAGAAGGAGGTCAATTATGTGGATTACTTCCCTTGTTATGTTATGCAAGGAACAGGCTCCTGTGAACTGAACCAATCCAAGAGATTCACCCTCAGTGAGCAAGTCAGGCTTCTTCACTAGGGTTGCTTAATAGCTCTTAAACTGCAAAAGACACATTGTTTTCAACATCTTTGTTGGAGAAATGAAGAGCCTTTACTTCCTCCTCTCTTTGATGATACTTTAAATTGTTACCAAATTTGCAGGGATAACAAACAGAAAGGGGAAAAACTGAAGTAAGAAAAGCCAGACACTGCCTGCCTGCCTTACAGTTGTCATGCCCTGCAACCTAAAGACAAAGTCACACAGCTACAAAGAAGACAAAACCTGTTAATCATTCACCAGCACCGCCTCCCAAGCCCTTCCACAAACAACCCCAAACAAAGGTACTGTGACTATAAAGCACGTTTATATCTAGGTTCCTATGCTGCCTTAACATTTCCTTGCATTTAGCAAGATTTCTGTCCTGGAAGATGAGCCATAATTGCATATATGCTTGTGTGCAAGTACATAGATTTTGGGGACTCTCCCATCAGTCATTTTTCCAAGGTTTCTCAAACAGGTAAATTTTTGGCATTCTTACTTGACCAATGAGGCAGCAGGTAATCAGAAACCTGCCCTTCTGAGGAGTTTTAAAGGTGGCACCACTGTTTACATCATAAAGGCAAATTAAATTTTATGCTGTATCTAAGATTGACTGAAAAAATCCCAAACATCAGTTGCAGTCTAGAATTAAAGCCTTCTACCAGTGAAATGTCAGATCTCGATCCCTCCTTAAAAAATTTTGTGATTATGTCAGCATCAAAGCAACTGAGAGCAGAAACAGGCCCCTGCTTCTGCTGATGCTATTAGTCCCTCAAACAACAGCATTTCACATTGGTAATTTAATCTGTCTGTAAGAATAAATCCAGAAAGATTGCATCTGTCTCAAAAGCAATGTCCTACTGCAAACCAGTAGAAATTACCTGCTGTTCTCTGGCAAATATGTCACTTAAAACCAGAGGAATAACCCTCTTCCCTCAGCACTGTCCACTGCCACCAAGTGATTCAAACACACCATTCCCATCTCTAACTCTTCTAGGAAAGATTTACTTCACCACTGACTCAGTAACAAAGAGCTGGTTACCAGTTACTGTTTTCTACTTCTTACATAGTAATGCATCTTAGCTAGAGCAGGATTTTCTTGCTGATAAGAACAGGCAGGCTGAAAGCCAAGTGAAACTTGGTATACAACTAATTATAACTGGAAATATCCCTTTTCTGACTGCCATGTTGTCCATCCTACTCCTCTAGTTTGTTTATTCAACTGATACATGTTCTCCATGTAAAAACACTGAGCTGTCTTGAGCTAGAGCCCTCTTACAGTGGTAATAACATTTTTCAGTATGTATTTTACAATGATTAAATAATGACTAATAACAAAAACAATACTTCCTGTCTGAACTGCTGATGAACAGTTTATCTATGTGAGTATCTTAAGATTAAGAATTTCCATGGGTTTAAATCTTCAATGAGGCTGTGCTTTCAACCAATATGTAAGTTGCTTTTGTCCCCCTCCAGCCACATACACTCATTCTTTCTTTCTCCTGCTGCCCGAGTAAGAATTCTAGTTATAGGTTAAGCTGAATGGCAAGCAGAGATAATAAGAAGAGACTGCATGTAATTCACAGACTCACTGGTACTGGGATATCTTCAATAAACCTGAAGAGGCTCACACGTGATAACTGAGCAAGATTAGACAAGATGAAGCAGAAGGAAGGTAGAAAAAAGTAGTTCTGAGATTTTCTTTTCTACGTCTTGCCAATGCTGTTTCAATATAGTTCAGTTTTTCACAGGAGATCGTGATCTTGAGACAAGAACATGTCAGCACATTGCTACAAGCCTTAAAAAAATCATATTGTTAAGTCAGCCACTGCTGGATTAAAAGAAAATACTAGAAAAAGGACTGACAAAGAAAATCCTTAACACTGCTATCATCAGAGACAGACAGTGAATCCTGGATAAGCTGGAAATATTATATAAATCATGGTATTTCACTGTGTGTGGATCATGGCACTTCACTGCCCAGATTCAATTCTCATATAGGTCTGCCAGTCAATTTTATTTTAGAGGTGAAGAAAACAAAAATCCCATTATCTCCTGTGGTTGCCTTAAAATAAAAATGCACCAGGGAAGGGATGATCAGGGCAAACACAGAATGTGACTTCCTCAACCTTCAACTGCTTTCAATTCATAGAAATTCTTAAATCTGATGCAGTTTATTTAGGAACCCTCCACAGATCTCTTGCCCACTATTTTGTGTAACCTGTCCTTGAGCCACCAAACGTTTTGCATCCATGACTGCCTTAAGCAAGGAGTTCCAGAGCCCCAATAACAATTCTTTCAAGGTTACTTCATTGTCTTGCACAGATTCCCAAGGAAAACTACTAAAACTACTTCTAAACTCCCTACACTGCCAGAAGAGGCTACTGATACCTGCTCTCCTTGCTACCAAACACACCAGTTTGTTTCATATCTATGTGCTTTCAGAAGATACTGTATTATTTGAAGTTTGACTTCTCTTTAACACCCACCCTTGATCAAAAATACTGCAGCCATACACTGGTGTATTACAGTTTTCAGCTGATCTTCTTTATTTGTAAACCACATCTTCAAAGTATCACTTTCTCGCTACTGAGTTTCATTTCATTAGTGCTGGACTCAATACAGCTTCTGTCTACAATTCCACTGCTATAAATCAGTTCCCAGTCTCAAAACCAAACTCTCTAAAAATGTTTGCGTACCAAACAACTTCACAGGTTTGCCACAGCATAACAAATACCAACATGTTTTTGACAACAGACTGGCAGCCTCCGGTATTTTAACGTGTGTTTTGTGTTTTCCTACCAGCTTTCTGACACTCCAACAAGCTATATCGGAATGTACTTATCAAGGTCAGTTTCCCACAACGTGGAAGTCACAGATATCTGTTATATCCTCAGAGGTTTGCAACCGAAGGGGGAAAAAATAAGATTCTCCAAAAAACTGAGATGCAACTTTCAGTTACCAGTGACAGTTTGTCACAGGATCAGCTTCAGAGTTAGTCATCTATGTTGTATTTTATTCAAACTTACAGGAAGGAGACACATATCGTTTGTTCTGCTTAATTGGGATCTCAATGTAGTCATAGTAAAGCTATACTTACACAAATTACCATTTCAGAAAGCTTTCATGATTAAAAGACTTACACAGAGAAGATTTTTTTCTGGTTTTATCTCTGTTTACTGATAGACAAGGCTATGCAGGTTGACAGACTGTGCTCCTCTCCTCAAGGCTCCTGCTACCGACAGCAGCAGCCTGGGCCTTGCCAAGTTTCTACCTACCCCAGTAAGTTTGTCTTATTGAGATGAAGGTTACTCAAAAGCCATAGCATCCCTCAACTCATCAAAAATACATATCAACATGGCTGTGTAATGACTTCAACATATGAGATCAGAAAAAAATTGCATTTAAGTAAAGCCTATCTTTAATACAACTTACGAAAAGAATGTGTATTGAAGTATCATCCATACCCACACTGTAGTGATAAATTCTGCATCTATCTAGAAGAGATTTTTGAATCTCCAGCTTAAAGTAGACATATTATTGAGTCAAGAGAAGCTGGGACATTCAGTTCTCCCTGGATGCTTCCTTTGTGCTGTGTGTGTCACAAGCCATCTGGGCTGATTAGCCTAAAAACACAGAATTTCTTTAGCTTCAGGGAATAAACGCAGAAATTATTTGCAATTTAAGGTCATCCCTGATCCATAAGTTGTCCAGCCACCTCATCAAAGTAAATCCTTATCATCCATTTCCTCTGGCTAGGAAGCCAAGCCTCCTTGCAGCGAGGACATTGCCAGCATTGCCAGTACTTCTTTAATAAAGGCCATTAAAATGCACTCTGCAGAGCAGAACCTCAACTCAGCACAGACTAAGTGCTCGTGGAAAACCCAACACTCTGCAGTGAAAAAGGCATTTTAGCAAGAACTTGCGACACCAGTGCCCCATGTGACCAGGAATAAGCAAAATCCCCCACCCTGAGGAGACTTTCTTCAATTCCTCTAGGATATTGTCAGCAGAACTGCTACAGCTGAATCCTCCTTTTAGAACAGAGAATGGCTACTGTGCAAAGTCCAGAGCTCTGCAAATCCAGCTACTTTTGATTAAGGAGGAAACAACATTCTCAGAATGCCTTCCAAAATGCATGGAAGCTCACTCACCTACTTGGTAGCAGTTTAAGAGTGAGCTGGGGTGTATGTCCCAGAGATATGAAGAAAATGCAAAGACCTTTCCTGACTGGCCAAACTTCAACTTAGGGACAATTATCCAATGCTGTTGGGATTTTACTGTAACATACATGTGTGCAGGTAGCCAGAGATTTACATAATCTGTTTTTATTGCTCCAATTGAAACACAATACAGGATTTTAAACCTAATTATCAAAAGCACCATTAGTATTTTGATCTCCTTAGCATCCCTGTTGGCATGGAACTTAACCCTGCCTGAAAGCTTCTAATTAAGAAGATGGTGCTGCTGTTTACAGCGAATGGTGGCTAAAAGAGAACACCACAACCACTGTTGATATATTTTATCATATTACTTTCTGCAATCTTATATTCCTTCATCTCTTTTCCATTTTGAGTGATCCACACTTTCTAAAGATTCCAGGCAAGCAATGTTCATCTCAAGATTGATGGCATGATGGCTTTTTATCTAGAGAGCCCGTGCCAACATTTCCTACTAACTGGTTTATTCCAAATAACCAATCCCTCTTAAAGGATGATCAGGTCCAAAAGTAATGGATTTTACTCCAATGAGCTTTTACACGAACAGTTCCATTAAACAGGATTACTCATTAGTATAACAATACATTAAATGAGATCATTATGTTAATTGAGACTATTTCTACAGTTTCAACAGCTTTACAGTTGAAAGACAATACTGGGCAGTTTTTGGAGCCCAAACAGTGATATTTCTATAATGAAAAGTACTATCCATGAGCAGAAATGAAACCTCAACTTCAAAAACAACTTTTCTACTCTAAGTTGTATATCCACATAGATCCTTGGCTGACATTTAGGTAGCTGGTTGTTACTCATGTTCCATTTGTTAGGCCATCACCTCTTCAGCTTGGAGGCATGTAATTCAAAATGGGCCCATAGAATTTCAAGTTATGTGATCATTACATACATGAGAAAAAATCTTGCCAATTTCATTCATTATCAGCAAACAATATAAATATTGACTGCCTCTGGCTAACCCAAGACTTTTGTATATTCCTCCAGGAGAGAGAAATTTACTAAAGTCTCAGTGAATATGTGAAGTGGCTCTCAATTAAAAAATGTAACACAATGAGAATTTAGGTCCAACTTCATTTCACTTTTAATACCTTCATAACAAAAAATCCTATTCCACAGCAAATCAAGGCTCAAAGCCCACAGACATCAAGAACAAGCCTGCTGTGAACATGAAGTTCTAACCCTTCACGTTGCACCAATTCCCTTGAAAAGTGCTTTACATCTTTACACAACATACCAGATGGAGTACCAGATCGACAATCCTTACCTTAATTTGTTGTCTGGCCTGGACACTAACGCTCTGCTACAGCATAAAGTTCCCATGCAGTTTTGCTTTCTTAAACTGAAGATAAACAGCTCGACCTCCTCCAGCTCAAAGTTAAAGGCTGAGGTTGCCTACGTTTCATTGTGTGCCAAAGTACATTTGACAGAGCGCGAAGTGAACAGCAGGCTCTGGGTGACGAAAGCAAAGTCTCAGTGTCATTAAAGTGAAATCACCACAACGCACAGAACATCCCCTTGGTATGAATCTCAACAGATCACTGCTAAAGTAGAAATGCCACCATTATAATTCTTTTCCACGGTCATTATTTTTTTTTTTTAAACTGTTGTCTTTGAAAAAACACACACTGGGTGCTTTTGCGTCTTCCCCCTTTCAGAGACTAAAACCCTCGAGATACGAAACCTCACGCTACAAGACCTCCGCGACCGAGGCTCGCAGCAGCTGCTCCCAACGCACCTGCAGGTGCGTCTCCCCGAACACCGAATTAAAGGACGCACAGACCACCGCAGAGCCGGCACCGGGGCGCTCCCGGCGCCGGGCCC
>VXAD01005762.1:5263927-5350464 GCA_013399195.1 Dicrurus megarhynchus
CCCTGCCCATGGCGGCGGCGGGGCCGGGACGCGTCGCTCGTGGCACCGCAGCCCTCATCGGCCCCGTCTCTCCCATCGCCGCCTCCGCCGTGCCCCGGGAGCCACCGGGCGCTGGGCTCAGCGCGGCCGCCGCAGCTCGGCCGTGTCACGCTGCCACGCCGGGCGGGCAGGGCCCGCGGCCGCCTCTGCCAGCCCGCCCCAGCAATCGTCGAGCCTGCTGGCAGAACCAAGGGCAAATGGGAGTTGTTAAAAGCACTGCAGGAATGGGCCTGCGGGTGTCCCGGCCCTGCGGAATGGAAGGATAGAATCGTCTCATCGTCAAGGGTGGAAGGGACCTTTAAGATCGCCCAGAGCAGCCACCCGCCGAGCACTGCCGCTGTAACCCCTGAACCATCACCCTGTGCCGGATCCCGGTGACTCTTAAACACCTCCAGGGACTGTGTACCACCTCTCTGGGCAACCTATTCCAATGCCCAACCACCCAAACAGTGAAAAAATTGTCTTCTAGTATCTAATCTGAATCTCCCCTGTTTAAGTCCATTTCCTCCTGTCCACTCTCTGCAGACACGGCAGAAGAGACTGGCCCCACCTCAGTACAACCTGCTTTCAGCGAGTTGCAGAGACCAGTGAGGCCCCCCCAAACCTCCTCAAGACTAAACAACCCCAGCTCCCTCAGCTGCCCCTCACAAGACATGTTTCCTGAACCTTTCACAAGCCTTGTTGCCCCTCTCAGGACACGCTCCAGCCCCTCAATGTCCATTGTAAAGTGGGGGCCCAGAACTGAAGGCAGCGCTCGAGGTGCGGCCTGAGCAGTGCCCAGCACAGGGATCGGGGATGATCCCTGCCCTGGTCCTGCTGCCCACAGCACACCAGGGAGCCACAGGGGAAAGGCCTCATAGGTGACCCAGCTGTATGGAAAGCCTGAAGGACTCTTGCAGCCAACTGCAGGAGACCAGTGCTCACAGAATAAACTGAGAGTTTAATTTCCTCAAATTTTCTGCCTGTGCGAGGAATTAGAAGGCACTGACAGAAGGTTCAGGAAGTTCCTTGCCAGTGAGGTGGATCACTGAGTCACTATTTACACCTCAGTGCTCTGCCTTAGGGCTTGTGTTTCTGCATCTCCCGTGGTTTGGGGCCTTCGTGTTTGTGTTGTCACAGCATCTCAGCATCTCTATTGCTGTGCTTCCACATCGGGTGTTCAAAGTTTCTTTTCTCTCCAAAGTTTTGGTGGCCAATTTTTCTAAGCTTTTGCCTGCCTGCTTCGACAGGCCTCCCAGAGGGAGGAAGCCGTGCAGTCGCCTCAGGCTATGTTTGTGTAGGAGTAAAACCAACAGCCTGTAATTGATAAGCCTTGTTCACCTCTTGACTAGAAGCTAGGAGTGCCCAGGTGACAGTCCAGGCACTGCAAGTGCCTCCTCATCTTTCTAGACACAGGGCGTGAAGACTTTGGTACATTTGCCCCATAGGCAGCAGAAAGGCCTTTTTAAAAAAAGAAGGAACAAGAACTGAAGAACATGAACTTTTATATGGTTTTTTTGCTTAAATTTAAATGTACTGGCCACATTAATGCATTTATTCTTAGAACAATCTGAAGTATAATGACTCCCTTGTGGTACAGGAATGGAAAAAAAAAAAAGGCAAGCAGAGAGATTAAATCTCTTGCTTAAAGCTGAAGAGATAGCAAAGCCAGGAAATGAACTCAGCTTTCCTCAGTCAGGCATCAGTGCTTTAACCACACAATCATCCTTTCTTGCAGTCATTCTCAGCTTCTGAGCATCAACTGCATTAACATAGATTTGATTTTTCCCTACTTTGTTCATCAAAACAACTTCACCATTCCCACTGAAATTTCTTCCAAATAACTTTCTTCTCCATTTCCTTCCCCAAAATAAAAGAAATTATATTACAGACTCACTGGGGGAGTTCTATTTCCCACTGCCCTTCTGCAGGCACGGGTGGGCGTTTCTTCAACACCAATACTTGAAGTCCTCTCTCCCAAAGCAATTGTGGAGCTCCCCTGGTGCATCTCTGAGGCACAGCGGGCAAGATCACGGAATAAAGATCAGACAACCAGGAACACTTGTAACCAGCACAAAGGAGGCACATAAGCTGTGTGTGCTGACCTGGAAGTGGTGGTATAACCACATTTTTTAACTCCAGCTCATGCTTTTATAATCTGGAAATAATTATGAAACAGAGCTCTGAAAGAAAACTGCGTATATAAAAGAAGAAAGCAACCTCGAGATATTTTAGGACAGATTTGAGAACCTCCACTACCTGTTTAGGCATTTAACAGCTTTTCATATGCTTATATAGGCTAAAGATTAAGATCCAGTCTTGAAGCAGACTTCACAGTTTTTGAAAAAGGAAGCGTTACATACAGAACTCCAGCTTCTGTCTGCTTATCTCAAAAAATGGCGTTAACCCTCCTACCGACAGACTGCAGACTGACGTCCAGCCACGATCAACTGCAGTATCTTTTCCTACCAGTTTATTATCAGATGTTTTCAGCTTGAGGTCTTCACCTTGAATTGATTTTCTATTAAATTGATTTAAATGGACATTACATTACACTGGGAGATGGACTAAAAGCTTGTTATTATCCCCTCTGCTCACTGACCTGGCAGTGTGCTGCCTCCAAAACCAGAGGCACAGCAGTGGGTGACACCAACCACCCAGAGAAGAGCTGCATACGCACTTAGTGATACTCACACAAATTTTCTCCCAGCCCCAACAGCTCAGAGGCCAGGGACTCCACTCTAATGGAAAAGGAAAGAAGGATTTCTCAAATTTGACCATGTAACAGAGCCTTTCACCCTACAAAATCTGAACTGGATATTCCTAATTCTCTGCATTACAATGAAGCTGAGTTAGTCTGCTTAAAATTATCCTCAAAGCAAGGACAGTCTGCTTCCTATATCACTTCATAAAAATCACCTTTGCCATGATGGCCATAAAAAGCAATCCTTGCTAGGTAGCTCATATGCTGTGACTGCTGCAAACTAATCTGTTCACAATAATTTCACTTCTACTTTGGGCATCCACTTTCTGTTACTGCGTTCAGACATGTTCTGCTTGTACTCATATTTTATGCTGATTGATGAGCTGTATTTTCTTTGTTTGCGTTCTTTCTTGTTCAAAAGGGCTAAGCAGCCAGGTGCCAGTGTTTTTTTCCCCCACATATAAATAATAATTTATTAATTGTGGGCATTTTACTTTTACAAAATACTGCAGCATGGATTCTCACTAACTCACCAACATTCAAAAAAAGGAAAACAGATGTTAGAATTAGAGGCCATATGATTCTTGGGGGTTTAGGTGGACTTTTGATTAAATAGATGACAGTGCATGCAATTGGATGGTTAGGGATTGAAGTTGTTAATTTCAAAATATCTCACGATTCTGTAAAATTTATTCATCAACAGGTATAAAAAATGAACTTTCAGCTGTCTTCTTAATCTGTGGCTCTACAAATAATTTTTTTCATTAAGGAATAAATACATCCCTTATATTTTCAAGTTTTACTTTGACCCTAAGGAGTCACTGTCACCAGAATTATTTATTTACTTTTCAACTTCAAGTACTTTTTAAGCTATACAGGTAATTTCATTTTTGTACCACCTTAAAAATATGGACTAAAATGAATATTTCAAGTTTATGAACTTGTTTGCTGAGATAATAAAGAAAGCAATGGGCTAATGTCACATAAAGAAATACTTAACATGAGTGTGCTCATGTATTATTAAGATTATATATTATTATTATACACGTGTATATGTATTATTTCCATGTGTAGCATCCACAAGTAATTAAACTTTGTGTCATTCTGCAAGAAATAATTGTATAAGAATAAAAGGATTCAGTCTGGTGCAAGTTGAGGTCTTTATAGTGGTTCCCCATCACTGCATCTTCTTCCCTTTTTACCTAAGGGAAACCACAGAGCTGAGCTCAAACTCATTCTGCTGAAGTACACGTTTACCTTGTCACATTTAAGACTAAGTCCTTTGTTTTTCTTATCTTTGAAAAAGAATCCAAATTAAGTACCTGAACATTTGATATCTTTTCAGGCCTTGGTGCTATCTACCACTTTCTAAATAACATTAAGTTAATAGGGCGATATTTAAATGAAGACCTGTTCATTGCCAGTTGACAGCTGCTTTGTTATTTAAATTAATTGTCTCAGATGTCTACCTTGCAAAGACAGTGTTGCTGTATTTATGGGTTTGGTGAGCCTTCTTATCCTTCTTTTAGAAAAGTTTTTTTTTGGTCAAACTCTTCTTCTGAACATTGCTTAAAGAATACTCAAGTATCAGTCCAGGATGTGCTTTTAAAACTCTCTGATGTGTTATTCTGTGGCCAGCCCTGCTGGTGTTCAGAGATGCTCAGGATGCATTCCACTGTCTGTTCATGCAGGAAAAACAGTGATTTTACACAGGCCTAAGCAGCTCTTATTTTTCAGTGGTGCTGGAGTAGAAGTAGCCTGGACCAGTTCAGTAAAACCGGCCATTGAAACCTGCCTCAGGAATCCTTACCCCTTGCTGCTGCTGTGCTCTTCCTTCTAAGGCTGACCATGCATGATGTGTCAAAACACTACATTAGTCTAAATAATTTAGACCTACTTAGATCTAAATTATTTAAACAGACTGGTTAAACAATTTAAGAAGCCTAGTTAAAGCTGCTTCTAAAATACAGTCTTTGTTTTCTGCACCACCTTCAGCAGCCGCATCCCTGCCATCCACACATCCACACCACTTTTACAAACACAGGAAGGCATTTCTAGGCAGTCATTAAAATGGTGTGGCACATTTCTAAAATCCAAGTGTGCTGTCTTCCATTTCTTCTTAAAGAACACACTGCTTCTCAGTGTCTGACTGCTAAGACACATAATATATTTCATTTAAGTCTGACACAGTTTCTTCCTTGTTTTTCATTGCAACTTAATTTGTATTCATGTAGGCTGAAGGGCCAAAGGAATACGAATGCCTAATGTTTCCTTTATTCAGTGGGATTTGGAGGGTTCTAGAACATAAAACTCCCTATTTCAGCTTGATGTACAGCTATGGAAATTCTTTCCTTTTGTATCATTAAATTTTTTTCTAAATCAGGACAGATTAATGTTTTTATTGCATTTTATAACTGAAAGGTTGACTGATAATCTCAGATCTCCTAAAATAGCCTTTTACTAGTGACATTGTTAAGGGACTTTATCTCCTGTGTTTGGGATTCTTTCTTTATCTGTGAAGTCATTCAGTTACACAACAGGAAAGACAACAGTCATGTTTCTAATAATGGCCTTCAAATTTAACAGAATGAGAAAAGTTGACTGGAATTCAATGAAATCTCAGTAGAAATCAGTAATACCGATGAAAATGTATTTGCAATTGTATGTCTTATCATTATGTAAACAGTGTTACAAAGGAGCCTGCTTTAAATTAATGCTAATCCTGAACTGATTGATGTGCATAATTTGTGGTTTTGCTAATTTTGTTATTTAATAACATTTTAAATTCTACAATCCTTAAAATGTTTAATGAATATGAAATTATAGCTGTTTTGTTTGTATAGGCAGTGTCCTCCATTTTACAGTATCATTACAGTTTTTAATCCTGAGATTTGCAGAAGCAGTAATCTACTTATAATCAGCACACAACACAGTGGATAATGGACCAACAGAGCTGTACATATTAAGAAATAAAATGTAAGAGGAAAGAAAGCCTCTAGGAGAAGAATACCGCAAGAGCATCATATTTATGTGTTTTCATTTGACTGTTCAAAGAACAGCATTCCTGTTAACATGCATCAACAGGGTAGAGTCACAGCTGGAAGTGAAGAACTAAACATGATCCTTCTGGGTCTTGTTCAAAAAATATTTAGAAAGGACAAGACACCTGGGTGGTGTGGTGACCAAAGGTTCCCATGTGCTGCTGGCACACCATTAAAAGTGATACACAGAGAGCAGTTTGAGTCTTGGCACACTCAGGGTCTTCCCTCTCTTCTAGGATTGCCAACTCACCAGCCCTAACAATAGTTTGATTAAATTATGTTCTCTCAAACCTTTTTTAAGATAAGATACCTGCATTATCCCCTTACTGGTTTCATGTAACATTTGCTATTTTGTTTCAGAGGTTTAAGGAGAATTACCTTTATGTGCTCTAATTTTGTTTCTTTAGATACTGTTTTTACCAGTGGCAGATACTCTGTAATTGGTCAGAGACTACATAAGAGTGCGAGAGTGATATCGCAGAATGGTTTGGGTGGGAAGAGACTGAGAGTAAAGAACTCCCAGTAAAGAACTTCTTATGTCTAATCTAAACCTGCCCTCTTTCAGTTTAAGAATCCTAAAACAGACAGATTTGTAGATTAATCCCACCTTCCTTTCTTAGGGAAAATTCCCACTTGCTGATTAGGGAATTATATGAGGAAAGTACTACATGAGATGTTTTTGCATATTATAAGGAGGCACTAATGATTAAAATATGTCCCTGATCAATTTAATTATCTACTTCTCAGTGCAGATAGATGAGATCACAGGAAAGAAAACAGATCCTGCACTGTAGCTGTACTTCACAGGGATTCTGGCCACAGCAACCTGAAATGATGAGGCTACAAACCCTCCTGGAGAGGCAAAGCCCCAGCTCAGTCTCTGGCCTGATAGATGCAGACCATTTTCCACCTCCCTGAGCTTGGCTCATCTCGATCCCACGGAGGAGCCCCTGCTGCGTGTGCAGCGCAGGCCAGTCCTTGGCTGAGCACTCGGTTTATGAGCAGTCACGCCCTGTGCAGAATTCCAGCTTACCAGAAGCTGGCACAGGGAATACTTCCTGCTTGCTCAGATGAAACGGGAAGATGTTTCAAGAGGATTCACATATTTTTCAAGTCTTGATTCATCGCTGAGTCAGATTGCAGAAAGGAATTGACTCAAAGTGTAGTTGTTTCCATGAATACTACTTCAATCATGCTATTTTTTCATGTGAAAATATATAGTTTCAATTAACTTAAAGAAAAATACAAGCAGACTGTTCCAGTAGCACACAGACATTGCAAAATACAGGTCAGGACTTTAAAAATAGTTTTATTCCATGTATGTATTTGACCCTAATCTTTCTTGTCTGAACATGTCAAAGCACCAGAAGATAAAAAATGAAAGCTGAAATTCCATTACATTTGCAGTATTAAATGGCAACGAAAACCAAAGATCAGATTAAAAGATGCAATTGGTTTTCCTCTGGGCACATGGCAGTAACATGTGCACTGAGAAGTGAGCTGACCTTATCCCAAATTATGTGTGACCAAGCAGTAATTAACTGAATAACAATGTTTCAGAGCTCCACAGGAACATCAAGGACAGTCACACTATATGCCCAAAATCATAGTAGCTTGGAAAAATCATGAGATATTATCTCACAAAATGTTTTATAAGAATCCTCTTCTTCTTTGACGCTTACACTATCCATCCTATTTTATTAACTCTGGTTACTCAGGAAAGCAGTGCTTATATATGGACACGTATACAAATAAAAACATATTTCTATAAAATGTAACTTTTACATATAATTTCATTTACATGGATGTGTATATGTGTATGTATATGTACATATATGTGTGCGCATATGTAGAGATACAAAAATATAAAAATTATATTTTTGGGAATCATCTGGACAATGGTAGTGGGTGTTTAGACAATTGCTAAATACTGGCACTAGGCAGTTGGAGATAGAATTTCCTGGATCATTAGTGACTGTTCCTCCACATGGGGTTGGGTAGCCCAGCTCAGCATGGGCCAGAGGATGAGCCCTCAGTCTGTCTCCAGGGTCCTTCCTTAACACTGAATCTTTCTGGATACTGTTCTCAAAGTCTGACATAGTTCAGTTGTAATGTAAGTACTTGCTTTCCTGTCGAGAGAGCTGGATTCTCACAAAGACAAAACAGAAATTTTATTATTACACCTGCCTCTTACACATGGATTTCTGAAGGCATTTATCCCGAGAGATACTGAGTTTCCTGAAATACTGGCACCAGAGAATCAATCACTACTCCGTCCAGGAAAGCACATAGCAAGGTTCTGCTGTGCTTTTAAATCACAAGGTGTGCAAGGTGTTTTTCTCTGAGTTGATAATTTCTAACTGTAGGTAGTGGCAAGTTGGAAAGAGACTGAACTACTTTAGAAATGCATGCAATAAATAATAATGCTCTCCATGGCTGTCACAAGGCTCAAGGACAAATTCTAAACAGCATGACTCTGGCATTTTAATGGCTATAAATATGTTTTCAATCTACGCTGGGAAATAGAAGATGCTGGCAGATGAAAAGTTACATGCAAAATCGTGAGAAAAGCTGCTGCTCTTTCACTATCAAGGCAGTTGTGAGAAATATTTTGTGCTCAAAATCTTTTGAAATCAAGGAACTCCTGGTGCATTATAAACTTGAATGTACCTTCAGAACTTGCTTTGACAGAGTTAGGGCTACTTCTAGTTAATTGTAAATAAAGTGAGGAACAGAAAGGTGCCAGGATCAAGCTGGCAAGCTCATGGCAGAGACAGAGCTGGCATCCACCATTCCTCCCTGTCAGATCCATACATTTAGGACTGAACCGTGCAGATCCTGTGGAACCATCCCATACCAAACTGGTGTAGAGAAAGAAAATAAAACCCAATACACTGAGTGTAAGAAAGCTTTAACTATAACAGCTGTGAGTAAAGAGGAGAAATATTTGTGGATATCTGACTCTATGTTGCTGGTTAAATCCAAGGTTCCAGAAGTCCCAGAGGTGCTCCCAGAAGGAGAGGCCAATGCAAAGAAGCTGGAGGTTATCTCCTTACTGAGAGGGCAGTTGAAGTACAGAACTAACTCAGACTGCAATGATGGACATATTGAAAGTATTATTAGATAAGCACGTAGGAAATTAAAAACCCACACAGAATGCCCAGATAAATGGATAAATTTCTAGGGAATGCCTGGTTTTCTTCCATTTAATCTAATTCTAAGCTGCTTATTTGATAGCAAACATGCTTTATTTGTCTGTTGGGGTTTTTTTATGCTACATTTCTATAATCCATCACCATCCTTTTTCAAGACCAGGATGGTACTCTGGTAACCTGACTCTAAGTTGCAAGAAAAAGTGAGGGCAAATATTTCAGAGAATGAAATCAGTAATACAATGACAGCTGCTGGGTTTGAACACAGTATCCATAGGGAAAGAAGGATCTTGGTGAAAGGGAAATGTTCTTCTGCATGATTCACTTATCCCAGTGAGAATTAACTACCTGAATTAAGGTTTTCCCGATGCATGCAGTGACACACATCACTGGATGTTTAGAGTATTTAATTTCTGCTAAGACTCATTATTTCACTGCTGTGTGAGTGACACAGCGTTACACACCTTTGCATGGAATACAATCTTCTTGTGCTCATCAGAAAGCACTTTAGGGGAAAAACTCTTTTTGGAGGCAGAATGTCTAACTATAACTAGCTCAAGATGCACTGTGGTGTCCAGAGGGAAATAGAGGTTTGGAGCCATTTTCATTATAAAAGAGATACCTTATTAGTCCTGTGAAAATCTGCCAAGATGACAACCCTCACTGCTGTGAAAATTCAGCAACTGAAGTTCTACTGATTCCAAAATACGTCACAAGAGATAAATTAGATGGGGAGAAAAGGGGGTTTATGTTAATTTTCCTTAGGAAAGAATTCTTTACAGGTATAATCTCCTAAATAAGTAACTGCACCCTTCATCCCGGCAGAGACAGTGTGACAACGTGTGTTTGAAGTGACATATTTAAATATTAAGGAAATAGTCACCTGTGCTGCTGATGCACCTGGATCATGAGCAGCATTGCAGGGTCTAGCTAAGAGAAATGAGCCTTAGCTTTCCCTGGAGCTGTGTTTCTCCTATAGTCCCAGGGAAAGAATTTTGCTTTGGAAAGCATCAAAGCAGCTGCAGATAGTAGCATGAAGAATCATTTCTCTAGATGCAGATGGCCCACAGTGGTCCAAAGATGGGAGAAGACAGAGGGAAATAGGAGATTAGGAAGAAGGAGAATCAGAAAATTAAAAAATGAGCCACAGAACAGTTTTTCAAATCAGAAGGAGAAGACGACCTTGTTAGTAGAAGAAGATCAGGTCTCATGAAATATTGAAGAGACAAGCGAAAAAAATTGTCCTGTCATGTTTCCCTGGAGTGGTGGAAGCCCCTACTTTGCACTTGCTCCATGTTGCTTTTAATTCCTGATGCTCGTGCTGGGGCATCCCCTAATGAGAGAGACACACAGGGGTGTCACTGGGGAGACACAAGTACAATCTGTGAAATTTTACACCTGAGGCCAATCTTTAGTACTTAGCTAAATATACACTCTGCATATTCAGTGAGTGAATTAAAATGTAAGCGTGGGATAGAAAAATGATCATCCTTAGATCTCCTTTCTAAATCAGTGTTTCTGTGACTCTCCCTTTGTCACTGAATGAATGAATAGATGCCATTTCATGAGTCCTGGAAGGCCATTGTAGTTCTAAATGCAGAAATGCTTACCTGGCAATGTTGGTATGTCAGTAACCAAGGTTACTGGCTTTTTAAAAAAGCTTAAGCAAGAATCTGCAGTTCTCTGACACTTCTAGTTCTGTCCTGCTCCTCCAGGTACAAATTGTAGATTCAATATCAGCTTGGGCTGATAAACAAATATTTTGTTTTCAAAATATTATTTAAAGGAATTCATTCCAAACACGTATTTCCTGTAGGTGCATGATGGATATGCAAACATTTCCTCGTAAGATTTTTGGCGTAGGCACGATGAACATACAGAATTATTGCTTAAAATAACGTGCCCTCATAAATAAGTTTTCAACATTAGGATTCTAGTTAAGGGTATATTGGAAGACAAAATGATTTTTTCTGCATCCTTAACAGATGTTTATTAAAAAAAAAAATTTAAATATTTTAGCTCTCACTGCTGTTAGGGATCATGAAAATCACTGAGCTGCCTGCTTTCTTCCCCAAGATGTTGCCCAAAATTATGTTGATTCCAGCTTACCATCACCAAGCCTTACTACAGAGGTCCACAGCTGATGGCTCTTACAGTAAAAGTTAATTTGGAAGAAAAGCAACCCACAGATATGTTGATGGATCTTTTCAGATATTTCCATGATTAATAATTCAACAGAAGATGATTTGAGCTTCCTACAAATTTAGAAAGCTATGATGATAAACACACCAGATTAAGGAGCTGGAAAACCATAATCCTTTATTTCTGCATGACTTTGAAACAGCTTTAGGGAATATATATTCCACTGCCAACATATCTCTCTTCGGAGCTCGGAAATCCTCTTCAGAGGAAAAGACACTTCAGGACCCATGTCTAATTAGTCTGTGGCCTTTTTGCCAAAATACATACCCTTCAACCTTAGAGAATGAAGAGCGCATAGTCACAAGACTGCAATGCTGATAACCACTGAGAAAACCATCCTTCAGTGGCACTTTGATCTCTGAGGACCAGCCTGGGACTAAAACTTACTCTGTTGCTCTTTTAATAGCCATCAGAGCATATTGTCTGTCAGAAATAATACACTGCCTGCACTGAGATGTGACCCAGTTGGTGACAGCGAATTAAATCTCACTATGTTCCCTTTACAGCTCCTTTGAGATAAAGATCTTATTATCCATTACCTCTGTCTTTGTAGAGCATGTAATTTCATATGAAATTTACTCATTTAAAGGCTAATAATATGTTTAAAGCTCTGTATTAGATGGTCTTTGGTCACTGCCAAGAGGGAATGAAGCTGGCGCTGAAAGTTCATCCATGTGGACAGTAAACAGAAAGAGTAAAACCTGATTAGTGAGAATGGGGTTTACATTTGCTCTGCAACACAGTTCTTTAAAATAATATATACAAGTGAGAATACATTTCCATATCAAAATGCAGTCAACAGCAGGAGACTGTATTTTAAATAGCATAGTAAATTCTGTATTGTTTAGCTTACAGATAAACTGGGGGGAAGGAGGAGAAGGAAGGAATATACTGGAGACCTTCTGTCTACAAAAGTGTTTCTTTTCTTATGAAGGGGCAAAAAATCATCATTATGACAGATCTGGTGCTTCCTTGTTTGTACTTAAGGATGAAAACTACATCCATATTTTGGTTTTCTGCTTACTTTTATCATCCATTTTCCTATCTCCATTTTTTACATCTATTTATATCTGTAAGAGTATACATCATATATATGTATCTATATGATAGCCTTGGCAGCTTGTTCTTAGAGGAATGAACTCAAGCACTTCAGTCCCATTGGCCACTCAGAGACTTGGCAAAGGGACACCACTGCTGAGCCATTTCAGGCATTGCTCCGAGATGCTTCTCAGGCCAGCAGCTCATGGAAATACTGAGACAGAATCTCTCGTGGCTTGCTAATGCCTAGTTTTTAAAAGAGCTGGGAGAAGTAAAATAAGGCAGAGAAGAAAGAAGAGGTCGTCCCAGATTTTGTTTGCTGGTGGAGATGAGAGCACAGTCTCAGCATTCCTTATCTCTGCCTTATCTAATCGATGTGCATCTCTGGGTCAGGCCCAATAATGACACAGTTTTGTGGAGGGTGTGGGGGAAGCAGGTGTGCTTCTCCAAATCCCAGGGATACTAAAGATGGCAGAGATGACAGCAAAATTCCTTCCATCCTCCCAGCCTTTCTCCACAGCCACCTCCCACACTTTTTAATCACTCCAGAAAACCTAAGGAGCAGAGTCACCCCCCCACTGCCCTGCCTGCCAGTTAGCTCTAATTGCCAGCACATCAATTACGATCCATTAATTTCTGGTTCCATTCCTCCCTTGTTTACCAGACATTATGTCAACCCAGTGCTGGGGTTGTATCAGTGGCTCTTTTTGTTTCCTTGCCTTCAGCAAGCACCCTCTCCACCCTCTCTCACAGACCATTGTTATAGGCAAATGGGACATTCTATGAAATGTCTCTCATGTAAAAACCCAGCTTACAGTCTGGTTCTAGTATGAGAGTGTCTACTATGAATCGACCATCTTTATTTAAATGTTAAAGATAATGCCATTACAGAGCCAATTAGTCTGCCCTCTAGACCTGTAATAACATTTATGTAGAAAAAGTATTATGCTCTGTGTTCACTCTGTCAACTGTGTCACTCCTGAGTGCTGCTGGTACCAAGAGTATTTCCACAAGGGCAGGATTGGTTTCATTCACCCACTGCATGCAGCATGACAAGTCATTCTTTTCACGTTTAGCACTAATTAAAAAATAAACATGTAGTATGACAAGTTAGGTTCAAAAATCTCTGAAGGACAGACCTGCATACAGCTGATACTTTGTGCCCTCAGCTATGACTTATCCCTATTCTCTTAAATTACATTCGACTGGCTGCTCAGTTCATAAAGTAAATGGACAGCTGCAGCAGAGAGCAGACATTTTAATAGCAGAGTGCTGTAGACATGGCTGCCTGCCAAAGAACACATTGTTAAAGCAAGCAGCATAAAATAAAAAATTAAGATATTGGCACCACGACCTACTGGTACGAGCTGAGGGTCAGTAAAGGACACAGCTATAATCTAAAAGATTTCTTCCGCTAGATTAAATTTAGGACAGGCAAAGCATCCTTGCTTCGGAGAAGTGTTCTGCAGTGCTGGGAACTGAGGCAAGTCTCCAAACAAACACAGAAGCCCCTGTTGCTGTCCTGGCCACCTCGGGTTCTCTGCTTGGCAACTGGCAATTTGGTACAATCTCTCTTTACAGCACAGCTGTCAGAGCTGGACATAGCAGCACTCAGATCAGCTCTGAAATGTACATTCTCAGTAATCAATACTTATTTTAAAGTATGTGCTTAACTTAGTACTCTGCTTTGGCTATTGTTTATTTATTTGAAAAAACATCAACGGTTTCTTGAAATTGCCTTTTGCCTAAAACAGATGCAGAATGACAGCAGCAAGGGAAAAGAATATATTCAGATACTCCTTTCTCAGTGTCTGCCAGTGTTATCACCAGTTAACAAGCACTGTGTTAAAAAAAAAATGGTTTGGAGAAATTCTCTAGTTAAATGGCTCAGCATCCATTATTCAGGAGCTCCAAGCACAGGAGTGCACATCCCTTCCTCTGGGTGCAGGCACTGTGCTCCAGGCTTTGCTTACTTACCATCATGTGCTGTTAACAGAGCCGTGATTTTTTTATTGCTGTCCTGTGCAATGACTACGGTATAGGCTGTGATGTGTCTTTATTCCCCTCAGTAATTCTTCTGTCACTGTGACCTACTGCCTCTTCTGTGACTCTGATTTCTTTGCAGAAATTGTGTTTTACTCCACAGACACGTTTAAATAGCTTGTCAGCATCTGTATGCCATCCCATTTATTTCTGTGCCTGAGAGTACTCTTTCCTTTGGAGCAATTTGGAGCTGAACAATTAAGCAAACAGACAAAATTGAGATGATGAGACTCTTCAACAATATCTTATAGGACCTGTGACAATATTACAGTATAAATTGAAATTTTTTTTTGCTTGTTTGTTTATATGGAGTCTGTCTAGGAGTATTCCCAGTGATCCCTGGAGAGCACAGCTAAGAATTGGAAGTCTTCTCAACCTGTGGCTGTTCACAAGCAACAGGCAATAGTATCTACAGATTTCATTATTTGTAATCACTTAGCCAGAACCAAAGGTATGAAACACAGCCTGTGTGTGTGCCAGGAAATCTTGTCAGCTCAGTGCAGCGAGATTTTCTTCCACAATGCAGAACAGCTCAGAAATTTCTACGGTGAATCACCAAGACTGTCCTTTGGTGAATTTTTAAAATAAAGCAGGAGCATTGCTAAAGCTTTCAATGATTTACAAGGTGTGTAGGAACTGAGCCTGAACATCCCCAGCACAGTATTCATTATTCATCCGTGTTAGTCAAGCAGAGCTCAGCCTTCCCTGTGCTGCACTGGGCAGGCAAGCAGTGTGTGATTATCCAGAAAGCCAGAGCCAGCCCTGCCATGTGAGGTGATGAGAACAGGGAGAGAGAAGGGCAGCTCTGCTCAACCACGTGATGCCAAACACATCCCAGGACGTGGGAGTTCTTGTGCCACATCCCATTGTGCTCACATGGGAGAGCAGGAGTTTTCACCTCCCTTGGGATTTTTTCTTCCCTCTTCACCCCACCTAAATCCAGCACGTTTACCTGTGGGTTCAGACCATCTCATTACAATTCCTACACTTTAAGGTTAGGATTTTAATGTGAGGTGTTTCTCTGACCTTGCTCCAGATTATTTGTACACACCAGGAATGAATTACTGTTATGAATAATGGTGCTTTCAGATATTTTGGGTTAGGAAGCTATACAGAAGAGCTTGGGAAACCAAATTCTTTTCAGTGGCTTAATAGAAGTAGATGAAAATAGGAAAAAAAATAGCCTTTTTCACATGATACATTTTAACAGGAAAGCACATGATGTTTGTACAATTATCTAAACTTTCTTATACAAATCATCTCAGCAGGGCATGAAATGAAGAGCTGTAGTTTCATTCTCCTAAGCTTCCTCCATGAAAGTTTCAGCTTGAATAACTCAGTGTCTCACGACCTAATAAAAAGGTGTTTAAAAATGCAAATGTCTAACATACATAATCAGATATAGATGTTTTATAACTGCATCCACAGGGATTTTTTGGGCTTATCCACACTGCCCCTAATTGATTGTGACTGTCCCCTCACTTTATTTTAGAGCAGTCAGAGAGGCTGAGTCAATTTCTTGCTAGAAAATTGAATTACATTTGCATTATGTTAACACAGGGTAATGAAACAGGCTGGGTATAAGGAAAGGTTAAAATCAGGCACAGAAAAATCAGTCTGACCCTGCTTACACACAACTTCCTTGTCCTGGGCTGTACCACGCAGGGCTACTACAAACACAGATAATAAGCTTCCTTCCATTTTAAGCAGCATTATTAAGAAGGCCTGAAAAAGTGGGACAACTGAGCAGCTTAATATCACTCTCACACAACGTGGAGACTAATCTCTCCTGCCTTTATTCAGGATGCTCCTTCTCCGGCCCTGTCTGGGTGAGGGAAGATCTGGGCGCTGCAGTGATTGAGGTCACTGGGGCAGCAGCACAACCACGGGGCTGCACACCGCAGGTGCCTGGCCCTGCTGCAGCCCAGCCACAGCCACATCGGGACAGGGCACCCCCACGGGCTCCCAGCTGAGCCACACGTCCCCACGGATGCCCCAAGGCCACAGAGCTTCTCGCTGATCCTCAGCTCTGTGAGAGCAGGAGGCTTTTCAGAGTCATTTCTCACTAGGATCTCTGAGCAGAGAGGCGTCTCTACCCGTAGTTAAGTGGCTCCATTAAATAGGCTACAACACCACATTCCTCTCTGAGGGCTGTATGGAACAGGGGAAGTCTAATCAGGGACTGAAGATTGAAGGCTAATATGAATAATCTTTATCCCAATGTCTCCTACACGCATTTTTGCTGATAAAGTTGAGCTATAAATATGAACGGCAATTTTAAGGAGAAAAACTTAACACGCAGTGATAAATTAGTGAAGTTGGAGTCAAATGTAACAGTAATGAGTGCAATAAAAAAAATGTCAATTTGTTGCATCTCCTAGAGATGAGACTCTCAGAGTAATAAAAGTAATGTACATGCTTAATATGAGCAAGGTTAAAGTGACACCAAGGCTCATTTATTTCAGTTTCTCTGCCTTCTGAAATCCTCTCTTAAATCTTAAGGCTTCAGTGACATCTGCTGTTGAAGACCTATTTAATTAATTAGCTGCAATTTAACACATATTCCCTCTAAGTGAATTCTTCTTCCATGGACTTTCTACTATTCAACTATATTTGCAAAGATTCCCACCACAACTTTTCAATTTGATCAAAAAACCTCTGAAACCAAGCTCTTTTGTTGCCATGTTCATCCAACAAGGTGTTAAATCACTCTTACCTTTTTAAAGCAACAGAATTTTTCTCCCTGCCTTGCTCTTGCCCTTCCCTTCCAATTTTAATACACAGAAGTTGCATGAGCACGTGTTTAACTGCCAATAAATATATTCCCAATGTGTTCAAATCCATTGGTGGAATACCGACATGGAGTTTATGATCAAAAAGCAGCCATGACAAGAGGAAACATGATCCTAAAGCTTTGTAAATTAATGCTTCTGTGCTCTCACAGTAGCCTTCAAGGAGCAGGAAAGAGGAATTAAGCTGTGGTTCCCTTTCATGTGTGACTTTAACACTTCCAAGAGCAGAACAGAAAGCCTTTAGTCCAAGAAGTTCAAAAAATGCTTAAAGTAAGGCTAAAAGTCTGATTGTTCACCTCAGGGCAGAGACAGAATTATTCAGAATTAAACTCCCTGCGCTGCAGGCCACACCTCCAGTTATGTGATATGGTGATTTCTATCCTGGATAAAAGGTGTTGTGTCAACATAATATTCCAATAAGAAAATTTGGCCTAGCAGTAGACAGGATGCTGCTGTTTAGTTGCATTTTTTTCTTGTCATTCTGACAAAAAACCCTTTGTCACATTAAAATCAATGGCCTGTGGTGCACTGGAGTTAAGGCCACAGAGTTGGGGGTCCAGAATTTTGCATCCTGCTTCTGCTATAAAATTTGCTGCATGAACTTGAGTAAGGCACAAAGCCAAATCTTCAGAAGTATGCAACATTTCTGGATGTTACACTTCAGGCAGCAGATTTGTCTTGCAGAAGTGTCCCCAGAGCAGCAACAGGAGCGACTGGAACATGGGAGTGGTTTAGAGCCAGGTCCGCCAAGCTGCTCACCCAGAAATGGGAGTGCTCAGCATGAAAGCACCCCTTGGAAATACAAATCTCCTGTCCCCTTTCAGGGGGTGTGCTTGATACAGGAATTCCCCACTGCTCAGGCCCTGTTTGTTGGTATTATAACAATTGTTGGCTTGTTGGTATTGAGCTGTCAATAATACAAAGTAAAATGTGATGTAAAACCTGAACTACCACAGCACAAAGGGACTTTTTAATTTTATTTCATCAAAGCGTTCCACAGGTTAGAAGTGACACTTGAAGGAGTGAAGGAAAGCAGCCAAGGGGAAACCTGCCCCACCAGACTTTCAGTCCTCCACGTCACTGTAAGCCAGTGGAATTTAAACAGTTACTAAGCATAGGATTGTATTATTTATTTCTAATCTCTTTTAAACTGTGGCTGTGACTGAAACATCCTTTCTCTTGAGCATTTTGACCTTGGATACAGCTGTAGTAAACAGAACTAGTTCAATTTTATGTTTTTTCCACACTGGAAGGGATCCAGGTCCAACTTTAGCACTATTTGGAGATGCTTAAGGGTTCCTGTACAGCTGCCTAGGCAGAGCAGGGTCCAAGGGTGTGAAAAATAATTGACTGAGGAAGAGAGACCTCTCTAGCAAAGAGGTAAGCATCACAATCCATAAATTTAAAGAACTGAACTAAGTGGGGTAGGGAATCTAAACTCCACTTTAGCTACTCCTTTTAGGAAAAAAAATGATGAACAGTGTGGAATTACACAGAAAAAAATAAAAGGGTANCTTCCCAAACTGTTTTTACAATGTACTTTAAGGTTGGCTACCTTACACATTGCTATATATTATTTCATTTAAAGGCTGTGTTTTTCGTAAGACTTTTTGCCAGTATGTATCAACTGAAAAAAGCTGCTTTAATATGGAAAGCTTATTCCAAGGTTATTTCCCTATTTTGGAATCAAAACCACGTAAGTGTTGTACCAGTGAGAGGTTTCTCTTGCACAAAATAAGCAAATATTGCTCATTTTATTTTTTGGACCTTGTCACTTCTTTAGTGAAGTACTGACTACATTTTTACTTATTTGTATTTCTGTTAGGTTTCTGAAGCCAAAAAATACAAAAAATTACAGTGTTATATTTCAAAAAATGTATCCCTTATTCTCTAATTAAACATTTATTCTTATTTTCAATTAAATATTATATTCTAACATATCAGGTCTAATTAGTAACATTCTATTAGCATTATTTAACATTCTGCTAAGTCATATGATACACTACCCAAGACATTTTCTTCCACATTTGGACTGTATTAAAAAGTCTTCCTCAACTGATTTATTTTTCCAATTCAACAGAAGTGGGATATGGGTAATAATACACACCTCTTCTAAAATTCCTGATACTCCAAAATAGCATATAGATCTCAAAAAAACCCACATTTCAGCTTATATGGCAGTAATCAAATAATTTACAGTGAGTTTAAGTCAGGCTTTTCAATATATGTTCTTCCTTATATAACTTTCATTATCAATTAAAGACTTCAGCCATGAGTGGAATACTTAAACACAAAGTCTCTGATTATCACCAAGACCTTGACTGCTAATTGCACATTTTCATAAAAGTGAAACATTCCAAGGTTGACTTGCAAAAGCCACTGCAAGACTGTAACACCTCCTTCCTTGCTTCCATTTCTTCAGGACCCCATGGCACTCCAGCTGGGAGTCCCTGGAGACAGTTCTGCACCACATCCCTGATTTCATGTGCCCCCACAGCCAGGCACAAAGGAACCCAGGCTGCTTTAGTCCTTGCTAAGAGGTCAGAGTGCATTAGGACACTGTCCCCGGAAAGCTGGGAAGGGGCTGAATACAGAGGTGGGTAAAACTTGAAATATCCTGTTTTCTCAGGTTTGTCCTGAACCCCTTCACTTATTTATCCAGCTGCTTTAGACATTCCCTCCCCCTTTCTGCATCTGCTGTAGTTGATGTGAAAAGCCTCCATTCGCTTTTCCATTCCCTTGAAGTTATGCCACAAAGTTATCATCTCCTTTGAAATGCATTAAACACTCTTTTTCAGTCCTTTGACTTGCAAAAATGACCAGAAATATAAGATCAGAGGGGAAGCTACTATGCCAATACCTGTTCAAGCCCAAGAGCACCTAAACCAATACATGAATTTGAGTAATGAAGACTGATGCATTCATCTGAGTGAACTGTTAGTTCTATTTTCTATTACTTGCAAGTGACTATGAAAGAATACTTAGCTAAAGATTCCAGCTAACACATTTATGACAATTCTGAGTGAAAATTTACCCAAACATTACAGTGACCTAAAGGAGAACTAAAATGATTGCCCTGCAGAAGCCCAGCTCATTCCCATTTGTGTGACAGACTGAAGTTTGAAACACCACAGTCCTAGAAACACCCTTGAGCACACTTCTTGAAAAGGCTGGAAGGAACAGATGCCTTCTGAGCCCTGATGCTCTTGGTGCTGTCGGCACGATGGAGCACTGTACCCTCATCTGTACTGATTGGGGTCAAATCAGCTCTAGCCTGTAATTTACCCTAACCACTGAGTCCTTTTTTCTAATTAGAATATCTGTCATTACCTATTCCTACAGTAATGATAACCTACTGAACTCTAATGAATCAATCCCATCTGCCTTGCTGTGCATATCCTCGGCCCTTTCGCTGCTCAGAAGCAAAAGAATTCACTGTGGCACACAAGCCAGCAATCACAAGTGCTGCTCCTTGTGTTGGGATGTGAATGGAGCAGTTATCCTGGGCTGGGCTGTGATTTTCTGTAGGATTTTATTACTGAAGGGTTTGTAAGGTCATTCCCATGAGAACCTTTGGCAGCCTGCAAAGCTAAACGTGACATACAAAAGCACAGGTGCTGTTCTTCAGCTGAGAATTGATGGTCTTGTGTGGAGGAGAGAGGTGAAGGGCACCCAACAGCTGCAGTCCATCCAAACCCCAAACTTTAAACTCCAGTCAGTTCATACATTACAGACTGAATTCTCCCAGCTTTGACACCTGGGTTAGATCAGAGGCATCTGAGCATCACCCCAACAGGTAACAGATGTGATCCTGGCAGCTCTTACAGGGTGATGTTCAGAGCCCTCACAGTGCAATTATGTCCTGGAACACTGCTGGAATAGTTCATTTTATCCTACCAAAGATGCCTTCCAGGCAGGAGCGCTGGGGAAGGCCCACGTGCCATGTGTTAAGCTCAAAAACAATTTGGAAACTGCTGCTTATTTAAAGAGGATTTAACTACTGATTCCAGCTCATTCTGCCATGGGCAGGAGCATTTTGCAGGATAAAGAGGACAACAGCAGCTAGATTACTAACATTGCATCCGGTTTAAAAACAATTTTCACAGGTCTACATTTTGGGGGAGAAGAGATTTGCTATATTTTTTCCCCCATAACTGTGCATATTCAATATAATTTATTGACTTATATTTTTTCCCTTCACGCTTTCCTTCTTACTTTCATGCACAACTTGCTGTTTCTTTAGTTAAAATGTGTTGAAAAAAGCTCAGGAATTAACCAAATGGATTCAAAATGTCTAGAAACAGTTGTGTATTTGATCCCTGCACTGACTACAGTGCAGGAGGCTGCATTTTTCTGGAGGAGGTCTGCTCATCCCCATGAGCATGTTTTGGAATAGAACACTATCAGCAGCCACAATGAGTTTTAGGGTATCTGGAGACCATAGCCATGTTTCTTGAACCCAAGCCCCTGGCCACACATTTGCCTCCTGAAAGGATGGCAAAGAAAGCACACACACCCTTCTAAATGATGCTTTTAAATTTTTGCCCATAAGTAATATTTTACTGCAAAACTGTATGGCAGCTGTAGTGGTGCAGGGAGGCAACTTGAACTGGGAAAACGACTGATAGATTGGGAAAATTTAGAAATGACCCTTATCCTTTATATTATCCTTTAACTAAGAAAAAAATCCTTATCCATTAACTCAAAGCAGATCCCAGGTGTCTGAATGAGTTACAACAGCGCAGCAGAGCTGCACAGAAGTTGCTTACTTGTGCATATCAGCAGTGGCAGAAAAAATCTGCTTTGATCAGCCCCATAAGACCTTTATGGGAATATTCTCTTTCCTCATGAGGCTGTTCTGTGACACACAGCCTAGTTATGCTGGCAGGAAGATTTGAAGTCTCAAGACTGGCTGCTCTGGGTTGGCCTGCAATTACACTGGTGGCTGAGAGAGAGGAGTGATTAAATTGTTACATTCTTTTGGCTAAAACACACTTGGGCTGACTTTATGTGCAGCTCAAGAGTGAAAAGAGATGCTTCTAGCTTTTCAATTTCATCATAATTCACCCTAAATTAATCACCTCTATCATTTCCCAAGGGAAAGACTTAGGAGCGTTTGGCATGTGAGATGTTTTCTGACCAACTCTGCCTTGCTAGGTCTTGGCAAGAAACTCAAAAATAATTTCCAGGTCCAGATACTTGTTTCTGGAGCATGAAGAACAAAAGGCTTGTTTCTGGATTTCTCCACTGCCAGTGGATCTGTGTTCTGTGGATCTGTGGATCTCAGTGATCTGCTAATAAAACACAGATGCAGCAACAACCCCAAAAATTTTGTCAGGATCAGACTGATGAACAACTGGAGTTCTGTAGTGACAGATTCCATACCGAGTTCTCCAGAAGGGATGCACCAGGGATGAATTTTCATAGGGAGGGATATTAGATCAGTGTTGTCCAGCTGGCCTGAGGCTCTCCCGGGTCCCACAAGCCCAATGGCAGCAGGAACACCAGTGTCCCCTTAGTATTAATTATGAAAAGAACAAGTTGCTTTCTAACAGCTTGATATGCTATTTTCTTTCTAATCTTGAGTTAGCAAAGGAATAGATGGCAACTGCCAGCTCAGGACAGGATCTGGTGATGTCTGCTGGCTTCTTACACAACTGCACCAACCAGCCAGAGTTCAGGGAGGGTTTGGACAATGCTCTAAGGCACAGGGTGTGACTCTTGGGGCCAGGAATTGGACTTGATGGTCCTTGTGGGTCCCTTCCAGCTCAGGATATTCTGTGATTCTAGGAACTGAATAGCAGGCTTTGCCTGGGGCTTGAACACTAAGTTACACTTTTTCATTTTTTGGCTTCTCTGAGATTTTAAAATTCAAAAGCTGTGCTTAATCATTACCTATAATAGAATCCAGCTCTATTAACTGTACTGTAAGGAAATACATTCGTGTTCACAGAGTAATTATCATATGACTTAAAATAAAACTTGACCTATACTTAGTTACTCATATAATGGAAATCTCATTGTACTTGTACATCATGTATTTGTACTTCTCAAACTTCTACATAAAATCAACATTTTATGTAGGTCTGAACTATTTTACCTATTGACTATTTGATACCATAACTGGGACTAATTCAGACAGAGAATTACCACACTGTACCCTCTAAAACAAACAAACCAACCAACCTAAAAAAAACCTAACCAAAAAAAACCCCAATGAAACAAGATCTGGGTTGCTCTGGTAGGTTGACCCAGGCTGGACATGAGGTGCCCACCAAAGCCCTTATTTGAAAAATATTAATGAGTTATTTCACCATAACTGTTACAGCTGTAATTACCCATGTTATTCTCCCCTGTGTATCAACAATAACTCACCTATGCTTATAATATTTGTTTCATCTTGACAGATACACAGATACTAACTTAATATTTTTGCATTACCTTACTAATGTAGAGCTTGTGATCACTAAACATTTTCAGTCAATGTGGTGCTTGACAGCAGTGCCAGATAGCATGGAGTAAATCAAATTCAGCCAATCACTCTGGAGAAAAAGCCTCAAATATTTGGCTCTTGGCAAATATTCTGGCACCAGTGACGAAAAAGGGCAAATTCAGTGTGGTCTGGAGGTACAGATATGCATAATATACTGCTTCAAGCTGCCCAAGCAGACCTGGAATAGCTTTCAGGGTCTGCCTTCATGGTGTTAGAATGGCAATAACGGGGGTTGCTCTAATGCTTTATCTAAAGCCACAGAACTACAGCTTTCAGAGGAGCCAATGAAAACAAAGCATAATGGAACATATCCATGGACACTTGCTGAAATCCCTTGCAAAACCAAAGCTTTGGATAACAAATAAGATCAGGAAAACCTTCCTGCAAAAGTAAGAAATCCTATCTCAGCTCTTCCCCCACTAATTTCCAGACAGTTTGATATACAACCTTAGAAAGGAAGCACTATTAGCATACTGTGGAGCTGCAAGTGTTAGCAACTACTTCCAGCATGAGCACGGACGAACATTTTGCCAGCAAACCCAAGGGCACACTTACACTGCAAAAGCTTTTACCTCCCATCAGCTTCAGGAATACTCCTGATGCTTCCCACAATGTCAGTTCCAGTAAGACTCCTTGTTTTCACACTTTTCAATTACCACAGCTGCATATTAAAGTGGAGAGCACAAACTTTTCCTTCTAGGCCACGGCAGTGAATGTTTACGGAAGGTCTAAACTATTATTTACAGTAGTATTTGATTATGAATGTGAAAACAGAGTTTAAGCACAGCAAGTCAAGCTCTGCAGTGCTGCCTATGTGTTGTTCACCATTGGTACATCCTGTCCGTAGCAGGGAGCTCCTCTTGTACCATCAAAAGAGCAGGAAAAGCTTCTCCATGTGCTAAGGAAGCACCAGGTACCAGAGCCACATGGGTTAATGGAATGGGCCAGGGAATTGATTTGTCTGCAGTGATACAGCAGTGATGCACCACAGGATGACACTGCAGAATGAAGGAGTTGCACCCCAAGGGATCCAAGAGGAATTTTCCTGGTATCTGAGCACTCTGTATAGCTATCCAAAATAGATTTTAATGTGCTTATGAGACTGAAATGGATCTTTATAAGGGCATCCAGCAAATTCTGCATCAATAAAACGTTTGCCACACAGAAGTTTAACTTGCAAATGCTACAGAATTTTCCTTATATTTAATGCAAGGGACAACAGCTACAGGACATTGATAGAAAATTAATCAAAGTTCTCCCCTCACCCCAGTCTGTAACAGCACTACTGGCTGCAAGCTGGAATGCATTCAGCTCAAACACTGCTTGATCCAATTTCATAAACCAGCTTCTCTTTTTTTCTCTTTTGTCCATTGTATGTAAATAGCTTGAAAATTCGAGAAGCTACCTCAAATTGGATCAATGGGCTAATCTCTCGGGCTTTTGGCTCTTACAATCATCATAATTATGGCAGTAATACCAACATTCAGAACAGTAATAGCAGTCATTTCTGCAAAGCCTTTACCCTGTGGCATCCTAAAATCTTTGTGGTCTGAAATGGGAGCGCTCACAAGGCCGGCTGCGGGAAGGCAAGGACACAGCCATCTTCCAGGGACCTGGCCAGCTGCACAAGGGTCATTTATTTTTTTGTCTTAGTCATTTGTTATCAGTCTGGCAGCTTCCGAGCCAGCAGAGAAGCAGGCTGCTTGTGCTAGAAGCCTGACCCTATCCACTCCAGAACATCATGTGTTACTCTCTTCATCTGGCTGTGGGGGCTGCCCTTTCGGAGACACCGTGTTCAGGAAAAACACAGTGGATGCTGAAGTTTCCTCCTGACCATCCAAAAAAGAGCAAGGAGGGCAGTTTCTGCCCAGTAGCCTCGGGAGCTGTGAGGATATTGAGCATATTGTTACCCTGTGAAGGCACTCAGCCTCCCAAAGGTCACTTCCCAAGGGCACCGTGCAGCTCTGGAGGACAGCAGAGCATTAGGGCTGCTTCACCCTAGGCCACAAAGCAGATTAAAGCTCCCTCTGTCTCCCCAAAGCACCCTTGATTAGTTTAAGCCTGGCTACATGCAGCATGAGGAATACCTTGCAGGGTTAACTCTGCCATGGGAGCTGTTTGAGAATACCCAAACACCAAATCCAGCCTAAACAAAAGGGAAGAGAAAATTTGAGGAGAAAGGGAAAAAAGTTTCAGCAGTTAGCACATGAACAGAGCACGCTGTGAAACTGCTCTTGAGTTACTGCAATGACATTTGTAGCTAAATTGCCAGAGCTAAATGGTGATGCAGTAATTATAGTTTAGGAGCTTTTTCTATTCAGAATAGCCACTTTCTTCCTTTTATAACTGTCTCAAGCTGTACAATAGCCTGAAGTAGATCGTGTAAGTTCTAGCCCAGAAACACTAAATGAACAGCATAGCCATTTTCAATTAGGTGAAAAAAAAAAGTTTAATTTTAAAGTACCCCTTGCCTCGTGCTCCTGTGGGTATGTCCATCTACCTAACCCAGCTCTGCCTCTTCCCAGCTCATGGGACTGCTCATGGCAGCACCTAGGGATGGGAGATGAGCACTTCCCACTGCGCCCAAGGCCTTTTCCCTTGCACACAGGGAGTCTTTAATGACCATCCTGACCACAAACAGCAGGAATTAGGACATTTTTACAGACTGCCCTACAAACATGGGGTACTGGTGGGAAGTGCAGGTTTTGGAGATTTCTGGATGAGTCACTTCTTTCTCTGTGACTTTCCAGTCACGAGTGCTTCAAGGACAGAGATTTTTTTTTCCTCAACTGACAGGTAAGCAGCATCAATAGCTGGTGCTGTGATGGGGTTTATGTACAGAGGGATGCCAGAATGTATAAATCCTTGGCACTCAGAGACATTAGAGTACCAAAGAGCTCCCATACTCTGCATATCCTGACACAGAGACTGCACCTGCAGCAGCAGGGACACAACCTGGCCCACACTCGCTGGACACTTCCCACTGAGGCTGGTTTTGCCCCACAGGAGCTGGGGAAGCCCTGGGGTGAGGCCAACTGGCCCCAGAACAGCTCAGTGCCTGCCAGCTCCCTGCTCAATCTGACCCGACCCTGACTCTGTTAAGGCCTGTGATTTATACCTGCTGGTGTACAGGCTTCCAGTCAATCCCCTTCCAGCCCAGGTGATTAACCCCAATTCCTTCTGCTGGAAACTGCTGTGGGACCCAGTGGAGAGCTATGCCCAGCTGCCCTTGTGCTGGGAGACTTGTGGAGCGGGTGGTGCAGCCCCTGCACAGCGAGAACGACAGCTGGAGCCCACTCCCACATCACCTTCAGGAAACCTACTCACTGATGTGCTCCTTCACTGCATGGCTTTTTTCAGTCCTTCCTTCCTTCCAGCTCTGCTACAAGCAAAGCCCTACCCAGACCTCCTGAAGTCAATGGAAGATTCCCATTGAAACAGTAACTTTGAAGGGTTTTTTTTCCCATAGTCAATTTATATTTGAATTAAAATTACAAATTTTCTACTGTATTAATTCAATCATTTAAGTCCTTTTATGCAGTTCAGTAATTAATTTCAATTCTCAATAAGGGCTTTCATTAAAGTATTTGTACTGTTGAAACCCTATTTCTACAAAAGAATGGGGTGTTCTCTGGAAAGATATTTAAATGGTTCCTCAATTTTAGATAAAGTTACAGTGTGATTACAATTACTCACTCTATACTATTCCATTTAAGTTTCATGATGTTTCCAGGCCCATATCTAAAATTAAAATGAAGGCTGGCTTCTTTCACAAGCTCATACAGGAACTGCTTTGTTGCTGGCTCCTTAGTAGCCAGCTGTTTGGATTTGAATTCACATTGCACGCAGATATCTATAACAAAATAATTTAACAAACTGGTATGCTCTACTTAATAATTTCACATTTTAAAATACAGGCTACTGCCAACATTTTTTTTTTTTATATTGCCTCAGCAGCATGGGATTTAATTATTCTATTGAGTTTTATAGATAATTGAAATATTTTTTGTTCCCTTTTTCTTGTGTGTGTATGAGGCACTGACCAGCACTACAGCATTTTATGCACAGGTATCGAAGGCTGTGAAAAACCAGCCTGTGAGATCCCAGTTCTCCAGGCTCCACACAGGGAAAGGAGCAGGGAAAAGAGGTTGCCCTGTAAAACCTTTGTGCTTTGAAGTTGTTTTTACAAACCTGGTCTTAATCCAGATTTTGCACAGCCAGTACAAACTGGAACCAGCTTGGGGCCTCTCAGCATCTACTGTGCTCCTTGTGTGCTCCGAGGGGGTGAAGAACAGCAGGAGTTCAATGTGCTGACTGCCACCCTCCCTCCTGTACCTTCCACCCTGCCTGCCCAAGGCTGGCCTCAGAGATGCTCACTCAGTGCCTTAATTGCAGCTCCAGGCTTTCTCTGTTCTTCCCAAATCCTCTACTACCTCCTATGAGATCAGTGAGAGGGAGCCAGTGAAAAAAAAAAGAAGAAAGCAAGCAAAAAAGAAAGCAACAACTCTACCCTAAGGTGTGGGATGGGGGAAGAGGGGCCCATTCCTACTGGGCAGTGCTGACCTGAGCTGCAGCACCCTCCCATGGGCCTGCTCTCGCTGCTGGCTCTGCCCAAGCACCCTCAGAGCCCAGGGCTGGATATGTTGGGGCTCTGGATGGTGTTGGGGCTCTGGATGGTGTTGGGGAAGCAGTAAGTGTGGTGTGGGGAGCTGTGGGAAGTGATGCAGTGTCTGAGTATGGACTCCCTGCCCTGAAGGCAAAGAACAGTGCTTCACCTCTCCCTGTACAAATGGTGCTTGCTCTGTCCAGGCTCTGGAAAACTGGGATAAATCTTCATGCTTATTATTTAACTTCCCGTGCTGCTTTTCAGGAGCAAGCAATTTTCTTCTTCCTAGAGAAAGAGTGGAACAGGTATTTATTCTGTAAAGAACACACACGATTTTTTTGTCTGTGTTTTGAGAAGGAATAAAAGGGCAGCAGTAAACAGCAAAGCTTCAGATTCAACAAGCCACTTAAAGCAGCTGTGCTGCTGCCTCCAGCCAGCAATGTGCTCATTTCAGCAGCTGCATGGCATAAACAGAAGCTGCTCCCTCTTATCCCCCCGCTAAATCCCGGCCTAGGGGGTTTAACCCCATAAAAATGCTGTACTGTGCCTGCAGGGGAAAGTGATTGTTTCCTCCCTGAAATGCCTCCAGCCACATAAACAAGACACTAAATCACCAGAACTTGCACAGCTTCTTCTTCTGTACATACTGAGGGTGCCCAGGGTCTCTGCTGGGGGCTGGAAGAGGGGAGCCTGAGCTGCCAGCTGATCCCAGTGTGTGATCCCTCGGCAGGGAGCTGCGGGCCACAGGGCGAGGAGCCAAAGAATGGCTGCGAGACACAGCGGGGCTTTCTCTGCAGAAACCTCACATCAACAGTGCCACATTTAGGGTCCGGTGGAAAAGGACCATGGCTTGATACTGCAGAAGCAACTAAAACTCCAGCATAAGTTATTTTACAAAGTCTTTAGCATTACACCAACAAAATAAAATGCAAAACGTTACTTCTAACACTCGCTAATTAAAAGAAATAAGCAAAATATTCCAGCTGCAAAACAAAAAGTGTCCAGAACAGTTTGCATTCCTTCATGCTAAATAAAATCTCTTCAGACATAAGAAAAACATTTTCTAGATATAATTTACACAGTTGTCTCCCATAAATTGCTTTCTAAGTTTTGTTAAATGAGATAGTTTATTGGATACCCAAATCTGCATTAATTGTTTCTGAGAGATTCCTAAGGAGGTGTACAGAAAAGAAATGAAGTGTGGAAGTGACTGTTGTGGAGTCATTGCAATTTCTTCCCAATGAAGGGAGCTGTTTAACAGCATGCACTCCGATGGGGTTTTATTGCCTCTATGAACACAGGTGTTAAGTTCTACTTCAAGAGGACAGAGTCTGCAGGGCACCTGACACTACATCCCCAACACAGGAATAAGGTCACCCTAATAATACAAAAAATACTTTCTTAGATGAGGAATTTTAAATGAGAAAAATGAAAATACAGTTGGAGGGGCTTTCTTTCTCCTATCTGCTGAATTAATGATATTTCAGTGTATTGAGTAATGCCTTGCAATCAAAAGTTGAAGCATAAACTGTGAAAGCTTCTTTTAATAGCAAAATCCCAAGGGACTGTTCACACATTCTCTTCTCTGTGCTGCAATCTATTGCTTTAAAATCTGACAGTGTTTTTTTCAAATTGGGAAATCATAGCAAAAATAGAGGTTAGAAGTATTTCCAGATGCAGCCTTGTAATTAGCATCAACAGCTACTTAGAGCATTTTGCTAATTATGTCCCCCAAATACATGCAAATAATATGAAAAATGGTGGGGGGGACACATTCTTAGCTGCCTTTACAGCACAAGGAGATTATCCAATTAGACTAAGAGATGCCTCTGGGCTAATCCCTGCCTGGATGCTCAAGACAGCCAGGCATTTTTAGAAACACTACTGATTGTCTGGAACTGTAATTTAGCTGTGAGGCCGCATGGATTTTAAGGCCAGGGATGGGGAGAACTCCCCATCCAGCCAGGATGTGAAGGTAGCTGCTACAGAAAAAGCTTTCCAGTATGGAGAGCTGGTGAAACAGGAGCTTCAGGGGATTTGTAACAGGATAGCAAGCTTTTCACCTTTATGTCACTGGTTCAAACCTGTCCAGATGGGAATTGAAAGTAACCAGAGGCCCTGACAGCTGGCTAAATGGGTTTGTATTCTCAGAGCACTGGTAATGGACGAAGCTTCTCCTCCAGACTCCAGGCACTACTGCAGCCACGAGCACCTGCTCAGAGCAGGAGTTCCTCCTGGGTGCACTGCAGTGACGAGGTATTAGTTACTCCAATCACCAGTGCAAAGCCCTTTAAGAGACCAAAGAGAGTTCTGCAGTGCATGGCACAGCTGCTCTACGAACCCCACCACAGTAAGCAGCTCCATTTGCTTTTCTTCACACGAGCTCAGGATCTGAAATCACAGCCGAGGCAAGCTCACTGATTGTTGTCTTGGCCACCATTCTGTTTGATTTTCATGTGAGCAGGACAGGGCTGCTTCACATTTCAGCTCCTCTGCAGACAGCAGACTAGCTGTAAAGTCTAGCCCAAACTGAAAAAACAAGCCTGGGGCAGCAGTATCAGTTACAGGGCTCTCTGTGATTATGTGGCACTATACAACATTATTCCCTTCTCCTCCTGTGCTCCTGGCACATGAAAGCTCCCAGTGTTGGGAGCTGAACTTTGCTGACCTACCAGGCACACAGCAGGGCCCTGGGAGGGGTTCACAATGAATCTTTATTCCATGTGTAGCTGTGTTAGACTGCACACGAGAATAAATGGCACAGCTGTCAGGATTTATGGCAGACTGCAGGCACGGCTTCGTGGTGCTGTGTCCTGGATGCACAGACACACAAGAAATTGCTGTCACAGCCTAAGAGGAGTTGTTTTCGCCAGCCTTATTAATCCTGAATAAATAATGATGATAATCACGCACTGAAAGCTTAGTTTATAGTTTAATTAACTTACAGCTGTTCCCAAGAATCAAAGACAGAAAAATACTGTTGAAGTATTAAATAATAGCAACAGTTACTCTTTCAGGGCAATTACACAGAACTGAAGACACACAGCTCTTACTGATTTTAGAGAGAATTGTGTGCCTTAAATGCTATGTAAGGCTTTGAAAAAATCTAGGAATTAGAAAAATCCATCTGACTTGCTTAGCATGCTGAGCATCCAAAAGCAGTAGTGAACACTCAGTGTAAATAACTGAGGGAAAACAGGTTTGAAAATTATTGAAATTCCTAAACTGGACTTAAAACATTTGAGTTGTACAGAGATCTCCAGACGAACCTCTGAAAGAGGCAACTAGAACTAGGAAATTCAAGAATTAGTCTAGCAGTACAAGGAGGTAATATCAGTAAGGACTATGTCACAGTTTAACATACAATACAGCAGTACTATTAAGTGATACCTAAATACCTGTCAGTGATTCAAGGCCCCACCTCTGGAAGTGAGTTTGTGCACCAGGTGAGCCCCTGATCTCAGAGTCACAGCGTGGCATCGTGGTGCTGTTCTCTAAAGCAAGCACTCCACTTTTACTTTTCACGTTACTAACCACCTTTCAAACACAGGAGGGCTGTTCTGTCCCAGGCAGTGGAGATAATCTTCCCAGCTCACACCTTGATGGAGTCTCTCTGGGGAGATTATGCTGCAAACAAACAAAGGCAGTTATGGCAATATAGGTTTATACTGTAAACTTCTCTCGTTTTTGTTTAGATGCTCATTTTAGAAAGAGCAGTGGGGCTCATTTTGTCCACTACTCTTGTGTTTTCGATCAGTTAGAAGGAGGTATAACACAGAGAGAAAACATGAAACCTTTCTGTCTGCCAGAGGCCCATATCTAGTACAGAACAGGACAGGAGTGGCAGAGGAAAGCACAGGAGTGCAAGCCCAGTGAAACAGCACTGACTGCTGCCTGTCGCGATAATCCCAGCACACCATCAGCACTGTCTGGCTCATAAACCTCTCCATTTGTAGTTGAGACACAGGACAGTTTGGAAAAGATTCAGATGGAAATTCACACAGATTTTTTTTCAGTAGAACTTTTGCTAATATTTATTATGGAAAGCCCAGAGGAATTTAACAAATTGGTCATACTGAAATCAAACATAACAAGAACTCTGCCAAAGCCAAAGGGCTGGTGAAAGTTGTTGTGGGCCAGTCAGAATGGAGGTTTGACAACGCACTGCCCAGGGGTCAGAGGCACTAGACTGTGAAAACAGCCAAATGAGAGGTCAATAGTGTCCCATGTGCTAGAACAGAGCAGGGGTAAAGACAGGAAACTCAAACCACGCTTAAGACCAAGTCCTTGCCTCAGCATGCCATGAGTGTGCAGGAAGGTTTGCTAAAGATGGAGGGGAGCATGGTACACTAACAGAGATGTGAAGGGACTGCAGTCTGAGCAGGAGGTTTAGTGCATGTGGAAGGGAAGGACTGGATCCTTCAACAGCTTTCGTTCAAGGTCAGCTTGTGACATAAAGACCCCTTTGGTACAGAAGGACATCTACAGATGTCTACGCAGTATCCACACAACAGATACCACCCTGAGTCACAGCAGGACATGGTGGTGCCCACAGCAGCCAGAAAGGAAAAGCCCAAAAGCTGTGCTAAGGTGCACACTGAGATGGTGCCAGCAGGACTGGCCAAGGGAAGGGATCGCAGAGGAGAAGGGTGCTGAGGTGTACACACAAGGCAGTGGTTACCTGGGGCTTTGCAGGCAAGATTTCCTGCAGCCAAGCTGCAGAGGAGGAAGAAAATGGGATCAAAACTCGTGTGATCTTGCCAGCAGCCTCTGAGACCATTCCAGAAGAACTTTCCAGCAGACTTTGCTGAAGGGCTAGACAATGAAAGGGTCACAGAGGGCAAAGGACAGATTTGGGGAGGAAGAGCATAGGGAGGGATGTGGAAGGCAGCTGGCTGGCCCAGAAGGATGAAGAGGGAGTGCTTGATATGAGCTCTGTGGTGTTCAAGAGGCTTTGGCAGCACGGGCAGAATCACTAGAGAAGAAACAAAGCCCCAGGACCAGGCTGGGAGGAAAGGGACCCCAGCCAGCAGGGACAGACAGCAGCCACATCACAGCACCAAAGGGGGGAGCAGGCAGAAATTGGAGAAGCAGGCAGAGATCTCGGGCAGGTTTCTGAACGTGCTTTCCCATTTTATTTTACCAGCTAGCAGACACATGCGTCACATTGTCCAGGTCGAGTTCCAGCTTCCATTCTAACACCTCTTTCACGCCCTCTCACTTTCTGAAACAAAATCCTCAAAGACTGCAGCCTTCCACCTCTGGTTGCAGCTTAGGGGGTGAAAGGTGCAGCGTGCTGAAACTCAGCAAGGGACTGTGGTTGTTCCACCCCACTGTGCTGCATTTCTGAGGATGCCTCCACACATCCATGATCTACCATGCTCCATATGCTGCTGGCAGGATTGGTTTGACAATTAACACCCAATGGGGAGGTGGTGTCACAAGTCAGATCAGAAAGGACAGGATCCACCTGGGATTTGAACCTCAGTTCTCCATTTCAATCCCATCTGATTTCAATCTTAAATTGCATTTCCTGATAAATACTTGGTTGTCACTTTTAGTATTCATATTATTACACATACAAAACAGGAAGACAGAAGAATAAACACATTTATATATGAAATATACCTAAAAATTACCATTCTAATACTAGAAGAAAGAATTTCCCAGATGTAATATAAACTTGCATTAGAATTCAAGCTGAAAAAGGCCACCAGTATTTCTTTCTAGCCTGTTTTTCTAACAATGTAAAACCCTATTTTTTCCTGGCAAATGTTATATTCCATTCTTCCACATGTAGTTACTCCCAGATGGGAATACAAGGTTAGACTGGAAAAGTTAAGAAAATGGCAATAACACATTAAAAAAAAAAAATGAATGCAGGTCACGACTTTGTAGTGAAATATGACAGTATTAACCTTTGTTTTGCAGAGGCAGGGGGAACTAAAACCCATGGAGCTGTCACGGAATGAGCTAAAGCTTGCTGCCTGTATCCCTGTGTCCAGCCCCCATGTTCCAGATGCCACCCAGGCCAGGGCTGCATCGGCCGAGGGGACACAGAGGGGACACAGAGGGGACACAGAGGGGACACAGAGGGGACACGGTGCTGCTGGCACAGAGCATCCTCCCATGGGTTCAGCAGCTCCAGTCTGCATTTCCCCCCAGCCAGGAGGCAGCTGCAGCTGGAACAGGGACTGACACGGTGAGGCCGTGCCTGGGGCTCCCAGAAATGGGCAGCGATAGCGGGGAGAGGCAGAGCCTGATCTTGCTCCGAGCTTGTGCAGAAAGCCTGGCTGGAAAGAGGCAGAGCAGGGGGGGGTCTAATGCCCCTCCCAGTGCAGGACAGGCAACATCTGGCAATGAGAGATGGATTACACCAGCTCTGACATAAGAGGAAGTGAAGTGGTAAGAGGATAAAAATAGCAAGTGAAAATTCCATGTTAATCTTACAGGATAAACACTTCAGATTGATGCTTTCAAGCACTAGCTTAAAATATGCATTATTTAAAGGAAATTATCTTTTTTTTTTCCCCTAATGAAATCACTTCATGGCTGCTTTCATAGCTTCATTTTTACAAAAGGCCTTATTATTATCATTAATTAATTTCTACAAAAGATGTCATTAAGGACATGAAACAACATACACTGCTCATTGAAGACTGAATAAAACCAGCAGTCATTTACAAGACTGCCAATTTTAAAATTCAAATGTTTTAATCATAAACCAAAACAAATTTGCATAGAAAGGCAGTTTGAGGATATCAGCATTTCTAATTGGTTTTTGTCTGTTAGAGGCCTCTCCATTATCAGAAGCACAGCTTCTATTCTAAACTTTGAGCCCAGCCTGACAGCATGAGAAAACTTTTTCCTATATTAACCTTTCATTTAGCACCCTCTGCTGGCCAAAACAAGCACAGGCAGGGAAGCCAAAACCTCAACATCCAGCACGTAAAAAGATGCTGGAAAACCATGGGTGACCTTCAGCAGGGATGACCTAATCTGTCACAAGGGAGAAAGCTCACAGGCACACTCAACCGAAGGAGAAAAATCAATACAATGCAACGCAATGCATCTCCCACAGCCTAAGCAGATTTTTGCTGTGCAGGAAGTGACACAGGAGCTCTCAGATGTACCATCAGCTCTGTCCACCTGCCTAGCATTAGCTTTTGTTAAAAATAAAATTGCTGCTTAGTCACCTGGAAAGAATGGTGAAAGCCTGAGGCGTTTGTCTGCTCCTTCCTCCTCCTTCCCAAGGAGAAATGTATGTGAATCACACCATAACCTCATCTTCCCTCCTTCTCCCTTTCTACAGCAAAACCTTTCAAGTGAGGATTTTTCCAGCAGCTATAGTGTATGAAGATTTTTTGCCGTGAGCTGTAGTGCCTGGAGCAGGAGCCCAGCAGAGGGGTGAGCAGGCAGGGAGCACCTCCCCGGCCCTGCAGGCTCTGCAGGGTTTGCCACCAGGTGACAGGGACGGTCCCCTCGATGCACACTGAGTGTGAGCAGACCCGAGGCTCAGCCCTAACCCAGCAGCCCTTAATGTATCACAAACGAGGTAAGGTAAAGTCCAAGCAATTGCCCTCTATCCTAGACTTTACCTGTCCCTTCAAACTGCCAGGACAGCTGGCTTGACTCCTGAGAGAGGCACCAGCCAAGCACGGCAAAACATCTATCAGGCTCAGCTCCCCTCTGCTCTGACCTGCCACACACTTTGCTGAGCAATGCACAGCAGCATCTAAGCCTTTTCTTATAAGCCTTTCACTAATCAGTTAACAACTCTTCAGTGCTCAGGGTTTAAATTAATTAATTCTTTCTGTTGGCATTATATAGCATTTATTGATTCTGTATTTGATTTGCCACGGGAAAGCACTGAGATCTGAAAGCTCCTTGGAACTCCTATCATGTCCATCTCCCTTGGCCTCAAAAAAAAAATAGCTCCTTGCACATTGTGCAATTTTACAGGGGTCTTAAAATCTTGGCTATGTCATAGTTAATGCAGCTTTGTGATGAAATTTAACTAAAAAGCTTTTCATCACTTTGTCTTTTAACCTGTATGCAAACCAGGACATTGCTTTAATCCATAATAGCTTAGTACTTTGATAAGCTCTTAAAAGTGGTTTTGGCAACAGATTTTTTTTGGGATCACAAGCAAAGTATGCCTTTGTCCCCTGTTTCAATAGTGTACTTGAAGTTCAGCAAATTAGGGGAACGTAATTTCCTTTGAAGAAGCCATTTTTTGACCAAGGTTGTAGAATCACAGAATAAACTGAGCTGGAAAGGACCTTCAAAGATCACCAAGTCCAACTCCTGGCCCTGCCCAGGACAATGCCAGGGGCAGGTGTCAGTAATGAAGCTTTTTGAGCTCTTGCTGGCCTCATGCGTGGCTTCTCTTCTGCTCTGAGGTGTGGACTCTCCACTGTAATACTTCCAAAAGGGAAGAAAGGAATAAACTTAGACAATCAAAGCAATAATAGTAGCAGTTCAGGAATGCCCTGTGTATTTTTAAGAATGTGAGAAAGCAAGAGTGATACTCTTGAAGAGAAATCAGCAAGAGCTCAAAAAGCTTCATTATTGACACCTGCCCCTGGCACAGCATGCTGAAGCACTTTTCCACTAAATCTCACAGTGAAAAACCCCTCCTGTTACATAACAAACACATCATTTCTAGAAATGGGGCTGGCAGAAAGTTCTGTTTCCTTTTCCAGATGTGCTTCTCTCCTCCTAAGCGCAACACATTTCATTTCCAGGTGCGTTACCCGAGGCCCGGGGGATGGGAAGTCACCTCCTGTAGGTGACATCTCTGGAGGTCTCCCCCGTGCTCCTCTCAGAAGGGCTGAAGCCTGACACAAAGAGCTGCTGTGCTGAGTGCTCAGCAGGCAGCAGCACCTCCTGGAGCTCCAAGCTGGACTGAAAGGACAACAGCAGGGACCTTTCAGCCACACATTTACTCCCGAAAGGGCCACCCAGTGAGGTGCACAGTGCTTGGGGACTGGATTCCGGTTACAGCTATTCCAACCAAAAAAAGAAGTCAGACGTCTCATGTTTAGCACCAATTACCTCCCTTTTGGCCCTGCCAAGTCAAATCCATGAATTCTAATACCAACTCTTCTCTAGCAGCAGAAGAGCCAATATTTCCTTGGCCAAATTTCCATGCTGTTAATCTATTTTAGTAACACAAATTCCAACCTAGAACAGGGGTGCCTTAAACTCTGATCTCTTCTATGCATTTCTGCAGATAAAAAGTAGGAACAAATGTTTTCTATCAAATACTTGAACTTAAGCAGGTGAGAAGCAGAAAAGGAGAGCAGAGGAAGGAGTGGAAAAAGGATCAAGGAAACACATGAAAAAGAACCCAACTGAAACGTATGAATGACATAAGAATATTGTGATTTTTTTCTTCCTCCCATCTGTTTCTCCTCTACCACTTATTTCCCTCCCAAACATCCTTTCTGTTACGTTCTGCTTCATTGCTGGCACTGGGAACCCTAAGGATTCCTAAATTGAAAGCCATGCCCTCAGAATTGCTTGACTGACTTACAGATCATCGAGACCTTGAGAACAGCCCCACTGCCCTGTTCCTGCAGAGTTCAGCTCCTCACACAGAGCATGTGCCCACAAGGAGCTCAGAGTAACAGCTGAAACAGCAAGTACTGTTAGGGAGGACAGAGAGCTCCTTGGTAGCTCTCACAGGTCCTGACAGACCAGGCCAAGGCCAGCTCTCCAAACCACAGTGTTCTGGAGACCTTTGCATTTTAACTCAGACCTTAAAAGACAGGCCTGCTTACCTATGCTAAACCCTTTACTCTGATTTCTGACTTTCCAGTTATTAGGATTTGCTCAGATCATGTTTCTCTGCAGCCATATGGAATTTGTGGTTTGGGTTTTTTTTGTTTTGTTTTTTTTATTTTGTTTTGGTTTGGGGTTTTTTTTTGTTTGGTTTGTTTTGGTTTTTTTTACACAGAAGCTGTAAATAAAATTCATGAGAATTCCAAAGAAAGCCCGACTTAGCAATCCTCTGGCTTTCTTTCAAAAGCAAACTAGTAAACTTACTTTAATTGATATTTAGCTCAGAGGCACGTTGCAAACACTCAAGGCATTGCAGTGTTCCCACAGTTCTTCAAAGAGAGCAAGTCTGTTATTTTCCTGTTGCTTTCCATCCTCTGAGTCCTGGGAAACAGATGGGAACAAGAAGGTTAACCTGGATGAGTGGATCAGCTGTGGATGGCTCAGGAACCTGGTAGGTGGATTTCAGATCCCCAAAACATTCTGTTCCCAGGGGAATCAAACAAATAACCCTGGCTGGGACCCCTGGGTCAACCAAGCACATCCTTGGAGTTTCAGTCTGCAGGGTAGATTTCTTATACATATATTTAATTATCTCACAGCCAGAAGGCGACACCATTACCTGGCTGATGAGCTATTTAAAACACCTAGCAGTTCAGGGGCTCCCAGAAACCAGCCATTCTAAGTGCCAGCAGCACAAAGACAAACCACAGGGAACAAAAGAGTTATAGAGCAGCCAGGAAACAAGATGGTTATTAACCATGTGAAGGAGACCTTTAACTACCTGCAGCAGTTGTGGGAAACATTACCAGTTGCATCTCTATCACAGATTTGAATTTTACAAGTCATCACTGGAAGGCTGTAGTCAATCTTGAATTTGTTTTGCAAGCCAGTTCAAAGAGAAGTTTAAATATGGAAACAAATACTGTGTCTTTTCTATGGAAAGAAGAGAATATTTTTTATTTCCACCAGCTTCATGCTCCCACCAGATTATCTTTAAAAAACAAAGCTTTTAAAATACAGCTGCAATCATCAGGCTTGAGAGGTATTACAGAATACGGAACCACGCAAAGGGATTAACTCCTAATATCATCCAGCTGAACAGCATGAGCTCATCTGGGCTTAGCCTTCTGCATCCATTCCATTTGTAGGACCCCAGAAAAAGCAATAAATCACAGCTAACAAGCAGGCAGTTCTTGTTTTAAACACTGAGAAGGCTGGAGGACTTCCCTTGCATCTCCACTAAGGAACCCAATTTTTACTGGAGAGGGCACATTTATTCATTCATGGCTGCTACGCTCCCATTAGTGCCAGGCAAGGGATTCATGAGGGATCCTCTGGTGCAGCACATCCCTTGGAGCTCCCAGACTGGCCATGAGCACAGCACATTTCTCTCCAGCTCCTCGGTGAGCACAGGGCTGGCAGGTGACATGCAGGGCCATTTAGCACATGGATCTGGGGTCCCAGGTCCCTGCCTGGCCCCAGTGACACCCAGCTTCAGCCACTTACTTACAGTGTGTGGTGGAGAACGAGCCCCATCTTGCACTGGTACTTTGGCTTTTTTGTTCACAAATATATTGCTGGAGCTGAAACCCCCAGGGAGACCTGCTCACAGCAGAGATGGGGACAGCCAGGAGCCCCAAACAGGGAGGAAGAGGGCCCCACAGGAATTAGTCTGTGTGGATGAGCTGCCAGTGAAGGGAGACTGGAACAGAGGCAATGCCAGTGGCTCAGGTATGACCTTCCTCAGTGAACCTCTGACTAGAAAATGTGAGGAATTCAAAAAGACCCAAACTGTTCTCTTTACTCTGCCTGCAACCAAGCTGGTAAAGTGAATTGAAAATAAAGTTGGGACATCTGGGCTTAGGAGAGCTTTGTGTTTGGTAGAGAAACAGGATGATACCAGTGGAACATCTAAAAAAGCTCTTTGCTGTTTTCCTGTGACTGCTGGCCCTGCCCAGTGCCTGTACCATCTCAGTCCTCCATGTCCAACTGGAGTGAAGTGGAAGCTTCAGAGAAGTGAGACCCAGCATTCCAGGGAAGCTGTTCATGCCAGTGCTGCTTTCTGTGCACCGTGCAGCAGCCTCTGGCTATCCCATCCCCGAAGGAGCTGCACTGCCACCCCATGGGGAGGGCACAGAGGGAGACACTCCAAAACGCTCTGCTGTCCATCCATCCTGCAGAAGGGGTAACACAGGACTGGCCCAGCAAAATGGATCTCTCCTCGCTGCCCCTTCCCCAAATCCCCCATCTCCACATCTGAGAGCAGCCTTCCCACGCTCAAGTGCCCTCCAGCACTCCCTGCCCATCCAAGCTCAGCAGTAAAAGCAAGCCCAGCCCCTGGTTCCCCTGTGCTGCTGCTCAAACCCCTGGCACCAGCCCCGGCTGCCCAAGTGCCTATGCAAGAGCTGGGAGCACTGGGAGAGAGCAGGTACCTGCCTGAGCCCTCTGGCACCTCTTGGCCCTAAGAAGCTTTTAGGAAATGGGCATAATGCTGTCACTGGGGAAAGGGAATTAGTGCTCAGAGCTAAGGGCAGACTTAGTGCACCGTTTCACAGCTCTCAGGAGTGGAGAGCCAGCTGGCTGCCAGGCTCTGAAGGAACAAGACTACAAGGCTTTCCTTTTAATCCCCTTTGCCCTTTCAACAGGCTGGGTCTAGAAAAATTAGTGTCCAGTGCAGTGGAACGCTGAGTTGAGGGAAGGCTGCCAGCCAGCCAGGATGCACCAGAGGCACCAAACCAGACACTGGACCAAGTGTGTGGATAGGACTGCACTGTCTGAACTGCCCTGGCAGCTCTCTGCTCGCCCTTAGCTGCAAACAGGACTCACAGCCTAAAAAAAAAGGCAGAGAGACTCTCAACTTCAGTTTCTAAGCTCCCCCAGCACGTTCTGCTGTTGCACACTGAGGAAGGCTGTAGGGGAAGGGCCAGGCAGGGCAGCCTCACTCCACATCCACCTTTCAGCTTCATCTGTGGGAAGGCTGCAGCATGGCTGCTTTGTGGCATAATTACCCACCCTCCCTTGATGATTTTTCTTGGCCCATCCTGAGTTACACTTCTTTTAGCACCTTTATGCATCCCGCCTGAGCTTCGTTTGGAAACACAGGCTCCCTCAGGAGGCGCCAGGGCAGAGCTGCACGTACAGATCCAGCCCGGGCCATCCAGGACAAACCCGGGCCAAGTGGTAACACTTGAAGCTAATTAATCATTTACATCACATCTGACTCGCTGCAGAAGGCAATTAAAAGGAAGCAGAATTCTGAGTGTAAATAAAACATTCCCGGTTTCAGCAGCCTGCGTCCACCTCCATCCAGTGGCTCAGGCTGCATCAGGGAGTCCGTGCTCTCCACCCAGCACATCCATCCTCTTCTGCCCTTCCTCTGCAGCATTCCTCACCACAGGCTTCACGGGAGCTTCTTTCAAGCATTTATCCTTAATTATAAACCACCCTGAATAATTATGCAATTTTTTACTGATTAAGCCAATTTGATTGTTTGGGATGATTCAAACAGCCCACATGACATTAGATCTCATGAAGGATGATTGCACAAAGACTTTTAATGTGAATATACCCATCCCCGTGGCATTTAAACTGCAGATATTCAAGTGTGACTGACATTTTCTGGTTAAAAAAAAAAAATTATAGAAAGAACAACTACAAGCTTATAGAAGAAATCCTGGACCAGTCTGAACAAGCCTAAAAGTAAGGAGAAATTAACTTTAGAACCTGGTCCCTATTCAGAGGTGTTATTGCAATCACAGCTGATATGGGGCAGTATTTTCTTCCCTTCCAAACAATACTGAATAGCTCCATGCAGGAACACTATCCCACTTGGAGAAAATTTCAAAGGCAACAACCAAAATCTGTCTCCAGTTAAAAGGCAGGACTCTGGCCCTTCACTCCCAATTACAAAATACATACCCCAAATAAGAAGCATACAACGAACAGAGTAAGGCAACTTAGGAATAAGATTCCCCAAACATAAAAGGCAGACAGAGACTTGCTGAGCACTTATCAAGTAATTCAAATTCACCTCCAGGACCACAGTTGCTGCAAAATTACTTTCAGCTAAGGTAATTTGGCAAGTTGAATATCAAATTTAACTGCTCCTTTGCTCTGACCATGGCAGTGCATCTGCTCGTGGAACTCCTCCTCACTGTTCGTTTTCCCTGTTGATCCCACTGGAAATGGTGAGTGTCTGAGAGCAGAGGCTGGCCCCAGGCCTTTTGGGAAAACAGCCTGCCAAGGTCACTGCCCCTGTCTGCATCCCTTCTGCCTGTTATTTGTGTCCTGTGACAGCCTGACAGGAAACACTGACACACAAAGGGCGAGCAGCAGACTCCAGAGTGGTTCTCGCTGCCCGATCTCCGCGCGTGCCAAGTTTTGGTGACAGAGGAAACAAGCAGCGTTCACACACCTGCTGGGCCGGCTCACAGGGCATAGGCAGGGATGCTGATGAACAGAAAGACTTCCAGGAACTAGCTGTAAAGACAGATTCACAATAGGTGTCTCCAACTGCTTCCACACGGATACATTTTCCATGTCTCCGCTGAAAGGGAGTCCAGCACAGTTGTCGTTGTGATGGTCTACCTACACATTTCACATTTGATTTTTGTTTTCTTGCTTCATTTAAAGAATGGTTAAATTCCTCTATCTTTCCTCAGCTGTCAAACTGGGACCCTGCAGTCTGCCAGGTAACATGCAGCCAGCAGCAAGAAGCTGTGAATGCACAGAAGCACAACCCGTTTCCTCTTCACCTGTAAGGAGTCAGACCAAAAGTGGACCCCACTTTTTGCTGAGACCTGTGGGTACACTGAATACATTACAGAGCCTCATCTTTCCAGGCTCCATGTCAACAGCTCTCCAAAGTGGTGTGCAGTGCTCCTGGACAGTGCCTGGCTGACTGCAAACACAAAGGATGCTGCACTTGCAAAGCTGGTTCTGCTCTACGAGTACTCCTGGCACCACTGAGACACGGCAGAGCAAAATCCACCCTGTGGAGTGCAGAAACCCAAACATACAGGCATGAGCCTGACGGGATCAGAGACCAGCGTTTCTGCACCACAGCTCTGGCCAGAACTGCTGGCCCAAGGCTGAGCCTAAATAGAGCACCTGGGCTGTGGCAGAGGCTGTGGGTGAGCCCCGCTGAGGCTCATCAGGGTCATTAACGCTTATTAGTGGGACTGGTAAGGACTAGTTTCCCTATGAAATGTGGTAGTTTGGTACCCAGCAGAAAGACAAGTGAACTCTCCAGAGGCTTCATGTGTGAGTCTCAGAGCAGCATGGATAGAGAGATAAGGGCAAAACACACCAAGCTAGCTCACTGACTTGTCCTTATCTCCTGGTGCAGTGTGATTGTTCTCTAGCCTAAAAATTAAGTGAATATCAATGAAAGTTATTGATTGGCAGCTCTGCAGATAGATATCCCATGTCCATGCACAGAGCAGACACTGCAGAGAAAGACATGACAAATACAATGGCATCAGGTGCAGCAAGACCGTGACCATCCTTCTCCTGGGCTGTCAGCAGGAAACTGCTCTGTGGAGTGGCTTCACCTCCACACAGAGCGTAAGCAGTGTGCTTGCTTAGGTTTTAGTCACTCCATGCAATCAGACTGCACAGCCTCACTGCCTAAAAATTACTTTCAAAACTATTTAAACTGTTTATCCAAGGTGATCCTTTCAGATTTCTCAGGGTACTTCCACCCGGTTTGCAATAACCTCCTTGTGCCCTTTTCCCATGTGGCAGCAGGTTCTGCACAGCCTCAGGCTGTGCTGATGGGACATTTGTTGCTATCCTTATCAAAAGTACCAAAACCTGACTGGAGTGAGAGGTGTATTGGGAGGAGAACAGAGATACAGAGATCTCTCACCCAGAGAAGTAAAGAAATGAATGGCCCAAGGCCTGAATTTAAGGCTCACAGTGCAATGTACACTCAGGCATGTCCAAAATAGAGAGTTGAGGTGTGATCAAGTTGCTTACCTGATGCCAGAATAAAGATCTAAGAGCTGAGGACCTGTCTGGAAACACAGCACAGAAATTTAGGACTTCAGTGGAGGTCAGGAAATTGAGGAACTATTTTTTTTTTTAGGGTACTACCTGACTTTTAAGAAGCAGCAGTGTGGTGTAACAGTGAATCAATAAAGAGAATAAATGATGAAAATCTAATGGACTCTCAACATCAAGCTGTGCTGTACAAATCTGCCCACCAGTCCATCTCAGATAACACTGATGAATGTCCTGAGACAGACCATAGGCAGCAGCAGATTAACTGATTATCACTCATTTCAGAACACATCCATCTACCTGTAAATGAAAGTCTTAAGGAAGCAGTCTCGCCTCCTACTTAATCTTCTCTCTTCTGAGGAGCAGACTGGTGACTCAACTTTTCCCAGCTGTGCCTCCCCAGAGAAAAGCTCAGTTCACAGTGTCTGGGTCCCAGCTGGACCCCCACCCCACCCCGCTCCAGGAGAGAAAGGACAAGAGGGTCACAACCTGCAAACAGAGCTGGCTCCAATGCAGGAGGAGCTGCACAGTCACAGACTTAGAGCCTCGAGACTGATGAGTGAGGGACACAGGCAACCTGAGCTCTTATTTATGTCCACTCTGTGACACAAATGGCCTCACTAAGCGTGCAAGTTCTCATTCCTGTCTAAAGAGTAGAATATTTTTCCCTCAGTGTAGTAAAGAGAATGCTTCCCAAAGGCTCTGGGGTTGGAGGCACAATTATGAGGAATTCCTCCCCAAACTCCTTAGTACAGAATTAGATGTTACACAGATGCATTTTCTTAGAGCTGGCGGGCTGGGGCTGAGGTCCCTGTTTAAACTGGAAGTATTATTAGTTCATTTACTAAATTTATTCATCATCCCTAGCACAGCTCCTTTACAGCATTATAAGTAAGCCTGTTCATCAGTCTGCAAAATCACGTATGACAAATTTCCATTAATAAAGGTTCCCTCTTTCCTCATACCTGTGACAGAAGAGACAAGAGTCATGCTGGCTGGTATTTTGTCCTTTGGATAGCAGCAGCTCTGCAAGGAAGGAATCTCTTCATTCTAAAAGACAGAGACACAGCAGGTGAGGCAAGAATCCAGGCTAAAATCTTTTGAATGACAGGCTAGTGGGGAAAGTACCACATTTGTCACCAAGTAGCACTGCCTGTGTTCAAAGAGCCTAAGTGCTCTTCTATTTTAGCATAAAAAGCTGCTGTAGTTCAAAGAGTTCACAAAGATTTCCCACACAGCAAGGGTCACCCCTCTGTCTCACAGGGACTTCTCTTGAGGAGTATCTCCCTGTCTGGTGCAACTCTGGCTTGAGAATAAGTCTGGCATCTGGCATTGCCCCCAGGCTGCATGTCCCACTCCTGCACACGAGAAGGTGTTTGCAAAGCTGTGCTGGGAGCTAAGGGAATGACCCAGCTGCAAATAATCCCACTGGAAGTGCTCACACTGGAAACAGCTCTGTCCATGGGAGAGGGGACAGCGTTGTGCATGAAGAAACATGCATGGCACAGAGTAACAAAAGCCATTCAAGCTGATAGTGAGCAGATCTGATTTTGGTCTTTATTTGATGTTGCAGTTCCCTAAATGCATGTTAAATACAAAGGCAGGCTCCCCAGAAAACACAGAGGGTGTATTTTGTGGGCTCACCCTACAGAGCACCCAGAGCTTGGGCCTTGTCCCAAAACCCCTTGTGCTACTCCAGGCCAGTGTCACACCCAGGGCTCATCTCTCTGTCATTTCAGCCCTCATCACTGCCTGTCTTCAAACCCTATCGGGGTGATGCCAAGTGTTAAAGCCAAGCCTGACTGTGTCACCTCCTGCCAAGAGCAACAGGGAAACCTGCTGTCTCAGGGCTCTCAAGGGCAAAGGCAGACACCTAATCCAGGCTGCAGGAACTATATACATTACAGTGCAATTATACACCACCTCTCACATGCTGTCCATTACTGACAGACAGAAATAGAAGTATTGTCACCACACAGGGCGTCATCAATTGGCTTTTTAAAATATGCTTGATGGCAAAAATTTCAAGGGCAGCACAAACTGTCAAACTGCAGCCTAACCTCTCTACATATGGTTCAGAAATTGGTATTTTAATACAGGTAAAATTTAAGTAGCTTCAGCCATGCTATTATTTTTATTATTATTACTATTATAAGTTAACTGTGAAGCTATTGCTATTATTTCCAGATGGTTATTTAGTTGTTTTAATTTCTGGCACGTAGAGCAGTTTGTGGTTTTGCCAGGGTTTGTAAATATTTCTTAAATCTTCCAGACGCGAGGGTTTAGTAAGAAGGTAAAAGTGTTGTATTTCCCACTGAACAGAACGGGCAGACCAACGACAAACACCAGCCCAGAATTATAAACTGCCTGAATAGTGGGGACAAAATTAGGAATAGAAGGAAAATAAAATGAGATTAACTGAGGTGCAAACACGTAGAGAAAATAGGAAAATGGAAAAGTAAGAGACAGGGCTCAAAAGTAATGTAACCAAAGTATTTGTCTTCCTCATTTTGGCCAGCTAATATCGTGCCCTCCCAGGTTTCATACCCTGTTGCCCATGGAAGGAAAAGCTTAAGGAAGGCATCTAGGAGAAAGTAGGCTCTCTTTCTTTTTATCAAACAAAACAGCATCAGCAACAGAAGCCAAACCAGATTTTAATTAGACAGAAGACCTCTGTAAGAGGACTTTAAAACCATGCACAGTTTGAAGCCTGTGCACCTGTATATTTAAATGCTGATACACACTGATGCTTGTGCAGTAAAATGAGTGCACGTCCCTCACAAGTGCTCAGATTACACCAGCTAAAAGACCCTGGCAGAACATGAGCTCCAAGCCTGCAGCAGCTCAGTGGGAGTTGGTGACTTTACAGAGCACCTCCAGGAGGAAGGAGAGCTTTATCCTCTACTTTCAAAGAAGACTCTTATGTCTTGCAAGCCACATTTCACATTCAGCTTGTCCTACAAGGAAAGAGCAGCTTCTGACTCTCTTTCCTTGCAGCTTCCCGTCTTTTTCCTCCCTGTTAAGCTGGAAGGAGTAAGGACATGTCAGCAGAGTGCAGGCTGCTTGCTAACAGGGACACTCAGGGAGAGAAGTCAAAACTACTGAGGCACTCTCTATCCCCAAAAAGCTCTTTGCAGAGAGGGAGCAGGTTTTTCACCGAGGTATCAAAGCCATCTCTTTTCCCTGAGCATTAATACAATCTGCACCTGTGCTCTCTCCTCAGAGCAGAACAGACTTACCTCCCCCTCAGGCTGTCCAAATAATGGAGGTAGCTGCAGTCTTGGATCCTCCTGTGGGAACTGCCAACATGGGAAACGGTTTTTGGAGAAGTGGAAAATCTCAGGGAAATCTCTTATGTGGAAAGTTAATAGCTAGATACTCTCGAGGCAGCTTGGAGAAATGGTCACACACGTTTCATTTTCATACGTGGAAAATATGTGGTCAGACTGCCAGATTTCTCAGCCCCTTTTGTGCATTAGGCAGCTACATAAAGATGATGAAAATGTGTGTGTTGGGGGGTTCTGCCTCAAAGAAGAGGGGCCCACCTCTGGTTAGGCTGTGCTGTTTGTGGCACTAATCATTCTTTAATTAGCTTTTTAAAATGTGCAATTACAAGCACATTCTTAGCACCTTTCTAAGGCAGAATGGGTTCCCTGGGCCAAAGGCTCAGCTCCATAACCACTCACCCTGTGCATAATTTCCCTGGCAGGAGAAGCCTTGTCCATAATTCATGAGCAGCACTTGCAGATTGAGGCCCTCGAGCACTTTTACTGTTGTTGGGAAGAAAGGAAAATGGGGTCGCTCTGTAAAGGTGTGACATTTTTATAAAAAAAAAAAAAGCCAACAGCACTTTGAAAATACTTTGTTGAATTGTTCATAAGAGCACAACGGAGCTAACCTGATCATCTGCTCCGAAGTTCAGAGAGCTCATGTGTGGGCTTCTGACAGGCAGGAACAAAGCCAACTTGGCCCAAACAACAGCTCATTTGTCTTGACCATTTAGACTGCTGACTTTCCTTAACTGCCTGTTAGTTTTCATGTCTTCATATGGCTGCAGCATGCATTCCCTGGCTTTGCTTCCATCTACGGCTGGATCAGATTGGCATGTTGGAGCGTGAAGGCGAATTTCATTTCCTTGTGGTCTTGTACTTGAAATATGATGGCAGAGAGACATTATCCCTTGAATGCACTTCACTGACAACCTACTTTATATTTCCGACTGGACCCTTTGAGAAACATCCACTTTTATTTCCCCACCTTTCTCCTCCAACTTTCTTTTAGCGTTTTTCTCTGAGCCAAGATGCATTATCAGATTTTTTTCCCCCTCCATCAGATAAATAAGTCAGGTGCATACAGAAGTGAAAAAATGTTGTTAATCAATTAGCAGAAGTTCCCTGCTGACAGCAGTGCAATCGCTCAGCTACTATGATAAAGATGCTCATCAGAGACGATTATGAAGAAATTAATTCCTTTAGGAATTGGCTGTAGCTTCCCTGACAATACTGCTGGGAGCAGTTTAGGTCAGAGATGTTTTCTCCCAGAGTGGACATTGATCATTTCCCAGCAGCTGCTAGTTCTACTTCTCTGATTCTTCCTCTACTCCCCAGTGAAAAGGGGATTTATTACCATAAATGAGAGCTACAAATCTGGGATACCGTGTGTCAGACAAGCTCAGCCCAGAAGCCAGGTGAGAGGGGACACATTTTTATTCTTTGGCTTTGTAATGCCAGGTTGTGGAAACAACAGAACAGAGCACACATCCATGCACGCTGTGCCAGCCAAGAGTCCGACTGTCAAAGTGCTCCCCCGCCACCTGCCAGCCCCAGCCTTTGGAGGCAGTGACCTGGAGCTAAAACGGTGTGGCTGTTCCCACTCCCTCCTCTCCCTGACCTCCTGGCTCCCTATTCCTCCCCTCATCCCCTTGCCCCTCAGAGAGCAGCCCCTCTCTGTGTCACAGGGAGTGCTGCCCCTGCCATCTGGAGCAGCATCCCTACTGCTCCAAGCCTAATTGAATTTGAAGGGAAGCAGGGAGCTGGTCCTGAGGAGAGACATTTCCTGACCCTGCCTTATGACCCTGACTCCTCCCAGTGCAATGTCTGCTTGGAAAATTAAACACCTCCTGAAGCTCTGTTCCTTTTTCCCCCTCAAGCTCAGGGGTTGCCTGCTATTTACCCTGTGGCCCAGCACTTCTTGGCATGATGCCTTTCTCCTCCAGCTGACTTCCACATTAGCTACCACAGAGGAGCCCCTTTTGTGACAGGAACATCCCACCATCAGCCTGGTCCCAATCCTGCGCCTCCAGAGCAATGAAATCTGTTTTCTCCCCATGTGGAAGGGTCAGACACAGCCCCCAGCTCCCCTCTCACTCTGAGTTGTAACATAAAAATAAGATCCCAACAGCGTGGAGGAGAAACAGCACCCAAACAGCAACAGCCCTCCACATGAAAGATGCAGGGCACATCAGAATCTAATGGGTTTGCTTCCTATGGCACAGGCTGAGCCATGCTTATGGACAGCCTATTTTATGGCTCCTGAAATCCAGCAACAAGAAATTTCTAATCATTGCTCAAAGAAAATACAAATGGATGTCAATTGACACATAATCCAGATGTGCTTACAGGTGCCAAGGTTCTAGCAATGTCACAGTGTTAGGTGCCTTATTCTTAGTATCTGTCCTAATATTAGACAGACATAAATTAGAATCAAGTCTGATGCAAGCCAAGAACAATTGCATGTATGAAAGGAACAATGCACTAAATTAAGTTCACAGATAGAGAAGGAAAGCTCAAGGATTTCTGATGATCACTCCTCTTTGACGACATGTTGACCAAGCCTTTGAGAAAACTTCCACCTGAAATGGTTTGGCCTCACATTACCTGAACTCCCAGGAGGAAACTGGGCTTGGGAGCAAGAAGCCAAGGGGCTGGCAGTGCGGGACATCACTGGGAGAGGCTTCTCAAACCTCTCTGTGCTGAGGCAGCCATAGAGTCACAGGATGTCCTGAGCTGCAAGGACCCACAAGGATCAAGGAATCCAGCTCCCATGTCCTACACTGAGCAGCTCCCTGGAAAGCTGTACGCTCACAGGGAGCACTAACAAGGTGGTGAATATTTAATTTCACACTGAAATCTAAAGACAAGACTCAGCAAGAAATGGCCACTGGCCAACTGGTAAAATAAATGAGGCCACTGTTAGGAATAAATCTGAAAAGCTGGACACCACCAGAGCTAACCTAATGTCAGGAACAGTATTTTAACACAGACCGAGCCTGACACACGAGTAGCTGTGTCAGCAAAGGGAGAACACTGAATTATTCCCCCGAGCTTGTGGCTGCACTTGCCCTGCACACACATCTCTGCTTCAGTGCAAACCCAGTCCCTGTAAGCATCATGTGAAGGGTGGGAGTTCCCCAAAACCTCTGTGGTCCTGCCTTTGCAGTGTCATCACTGCTGCTTCTCCTGTCAGAGGACTCTCCAGATGCCCATCCGTGAGTGCAGGAACTTGGCCATGGGGACTGGGGGTCACCTGAATACAGCAGAGGCACAGAAAGGGCTTATCCCTCTCCTATCGCATTCCCCGGATAGCTCCCCATGTGCCACTGGAACCACCTCAGTTCTCCCTACGAGCTGCAGAAGCCTCCTGGGGTGATTTAGGGGAGCCTTTCCTTGGGGATGGAGATGAAGCCACATGGTCCTGGAGTCAGGACAGAGTCCCAGCTGCTATCCAGGCCATGCTGGGACTCCAGTGGATAACCTGCAATCTACAGAATGCAAGGGCCAAGCATCTGCCACGGGAAAGAGGGAGCACAAGGAAAATGCACAGGAAACCCCTCTTCCACCAAAGGGCTGAGCTGTGCTCAGTCACTGCTGCTAGAAACTGCCTGGAAGCATAAATGTTAATGTTATGCCAGATCCGGCACAGAGGCAGAGAGATTCATTCCATTTCATTATGAAATGATACAAGCACCATAAAGTGTCAGCTTTCAAGTTCATAATTTATAAATTAAGTGTAAATAGCATATTCTGACCTCCTCCCCAGCCACTCATTTATCCTTCCCCCATGAAAAATTAATGAGTCTATAAAATAGCTTGTAAATTTAAAGCAGTAATTTTTTTTTTCTTTTTTTTTTTGAATCAACAGAGTGATTTTCACAGAGGCCCTGAAGCATTAGCTGGCTGCAGCCACTGCTGTTAATCACTGGTCTTAGGTGTGCTACTATGCTGCAGGAAAGGTTTTGCACCTCCTCCTAAGATTTCTGATGCAGACCAGGGTCAGACACAAGATAAAGCTCTCTGAGGTTTTTAGGCTGTCCTAGTAGAGCAATCCCTGCTTTCCACAGCCTGGCAGGCTGCTTCCTTCAGGGGGTGCTTGAGGACTTGACATCTTATCCAAGACATCAGGAGAAGAATTAGCAAGACAATTCTTAAAATAAAATTTTCTAAGTGGAAAATTCACCCCAGGCAAAACTTTTGGTCTGTGGGAAGGGAAGTGAGCAAAACCAGACCAGCTAGCTCCCTATTTCCACTATGAGGATTCCCTGTGGGGCTCCTCTGCTATCTGGTGACCTTTTAAGCTTTCCTTTGCACAAAAAGCTGCATTGGTCATTTTGCAAGGCCCTCTACAACTTTGGGAGAGTATTTTGGGGTATTCCTGCCCCTTGGTGCATGCATTTACCAATCCCATGCAAAGATCAGAAAAAAAGAGGTGACAGCCAGGGAGGAATGGGAGACAGGTAAGCTGAGGAACAGATGGGAGCAGGCACAGCATTCCAAGGAGGACCACAAGGAATGAGTGCAAAGAACAGGCAACAGACTGGCCTGGAGGTTGCCCACGTGGGCATGAAGGGGCTTTCCACACAGCTGAGGACATTGCTCAATAAAACTTGTTTCACAAAAATAAACTCTTATTGCTAAAGTCTGTCACGAAATATGCATCTCTTTTCAATTGAACAGAAAAAACCTCACACACTGGAGTAAACAAGGCAGAAAAAACAAAGCATGGAGAGTACATTTCCTCTCCTATAGCCAAGTATGATCACGTTGAGCATTCCTCCTTCTCTACAGCCTATCATGAACAGAAAGTTACTGTGACAATTTATGACAAAAGGGGCAGATTTCATCAGATTCCTACAATCAAACATTAAAATCAATACTATTCCTCTGGGGACAAGATAGAGAGACAAACATAATGACTTCATCTCTGCCGCATGTGAAATATTTGTAATTGAGCAAAAAGCCTGATCTCAAATGCTTAAAAATATATGGCTAGGGCAGCAAATGTGATTGGATTTCTTATAATCTAATCACTTTAGTCCATATGTGGCCCCCAATCTGTTTAGGATTGTTAAAATTCCTGGATATTGTAGTGCCTTCCCCAGAGAACGCCGGGAAGAGCTCCGGCCAGCCTGGACTAGATGGGATGCCAGTGACTCCAGCCAGCAAAGGCAGAAAGGAGGACAGTGGTTAACTCCTCCTGTACCAGCCACCACAGAGGAGGGCTGCACAGGGAGATTAATGCAGGCTGCTCTCCAGTGCTGCAAAAGGCAGTTTTCATTTTAAAGCTCTCAGGAGCAAGCTGGTGTAGCCCACATGGACAAGCAAAGCAAGGACCAATAATCACATCCTTCTGAAAAACTGTTCAGTGCTGTAGGTGGAAATTGGGGTTGTTTGCAAACTCCCATGGAAGGAAGGGTCCCAGGAGACCAGGAGGAAAGCAAAATGCTGTAAATGAAACCAGCACCCAGGAGATGAAAGGCCTCTTGGTCAGACTGAAGGTGTTTCTAAAAATCTTACGGAGTTGCACAGGATCAGAGAGCATTGAAAGATGCATGAAAGCCAGCAGGGCCCTGCCCGATTTAAGAACAACAGTCTGGCTGCTCAGCACTGCCTGCCCCTCTCCCACCTGACACCGAAAGGAGTGATCCAACACTTCAGAACCTCCACCACAGGAAACACTTGGATGCTCCTTGTCCACCAGGCTGCATTAGTTCTATTTATACAAGTTTAATCCTTTGTCATATAAAACAAACAACACCATAGCTAAAACCAAAATACAGGATTACCCTATTAAAACAGTGCAGTGATTATGGACAACACCACTTCATTCTGCCTCTGACTTTCTTAACTGAGATAACCAGCAGTTTTCAGCTAGGATGGAAACCCCATCTTATTTTTCCACACCTGCCCAAACTGTTATGCTGCTTTGATGACTTCAAGGGAATTCTGTAGGTGTTTTCTAAGGAATTATTTAACAGGACTTCACCTAAAGTCCTGGAAGCCTAGGGGCTATGGTAAAAGGAAAAGGAAATGAAAGCAGCAGCTCAGGACTTTCAATATGTTTTCCTCTTTAATTCATAGAGGAGCTGTCAGTGTAATACTGACTCCTAGCTGAGTACTTGAAGATCTTTCTGTTGCACTGAATTTACACTTGTGGAAGAACAAATTTACCCTAAAAATAAGGAATTTTCCCATCTCACATCCTACAAGATCAGCTTTGCACAGGAGATATCCCCTACATTTTATCTATCATTTCTTGACAGACTCGTCCGAGCAATTACAATCATTCTTAAAAATACGGAATTTGAGAACTGTGAGGGGCAATCAGGTGTCTGTAATATTTATTTTGTTGGTTACTAAGAGATGACCCTCTTCAGTTTCAAGAACAACAAAAAAGATCATTTTCAAATGCAAGCATCTTATCCTGGAGAGGGACTGCTAAGGAAGAACTCAAGCAATGTTAGTGGATTAAATTATCACTGTGTAATTCCCTGGAGAACTTCTCAACATTGACATGCCATAACAGGAGCTACAGGTCCAAAATGTAGGTCACTTTTTATCCTACAAACCTACTGTGTACTGCCAGGACAGCCCACCAGCCCCCAAAACAACCTATTCCTGTATTCTCACCTGGCTACAGGCTGCAGGAAAAGTTCAAGTTTGCTTTTGACTTAGAAGCAATTCCCTGTCTCTCCTGCTTATTAATGCCTCTGAATAGGAACAGAACTTAGGGCTTTTCTCATTTGACAGTTCTTTGCATTGCCAGGATTTGACAAAACCTGGAAGAAATAAAAGCAGCTGCCCCACTAAAGTACCCTCAGTAGTTTTAAGTGCCAGACTTTTGCTTAGGATTGACTTTCACACCTTCAAAGGAAAGTGTGATTCTTTCTGGAGCCCAGCTGTGTGTCTAGGATGATATTTTTTGAGCAATAATACTAACCAGAAGTACGTTAACTCATCAAGGACATACTGGCTCCAGTAACTATCAAGCAATGATTTGGACAACCTCTCCACTTGGCAAGGGATTTTTACAGAAATTTGCCTCCCCCTTTCCATAGCCATAAGGGCAAGTTAGATTCTTTTGCTAAGAGGAATAGATTGCAACTTGAAGCCATTGAAAATGCAGAATGTGTTTGGATGCTGTAATTCGCCCCTTAGACATCCACAGCTACCTCTGCTCGGGGCTATGAAGGTAGTTGACACATGAAGATTAATTCAGAAGGCATTTTGCAGGCAGACAGGTAGCTGGGAGCCAAAGACTAACAATTCTACCTCAGTTGCTCATAGAATACATATGTGCATGTGCAAAAGACAGAAAGGGAGAATACTGCTTGTCTCATAACTCAAAGATTAGATTTCTCGTTCCCCATGCATTTTTAATTTGCTTACAGAGTTTCATGAAACAGATCTCCCTAGGCTGGGCTGGGGGCACAGGGAAATCATTTGTGCTTGGGAATTGCCAGAATTAACAGCCAGGGGCTGATCCAGCTGGGTGATGGATGGGAAGACAGTGCAGCCCTGTTCCCACTCTCCCCTGTATCACACTGACAGGGAGGACTGGAGCTCTCCTGGCCCTTCCCACAGACAGTTTCCTGATGAAGGTGACCCAACCAGCTCGAAGAGGGGTTGCCAGGGCAGGGAAATTGCTCCATCAGAAATACCCATGAGTCCATTTTTTGCATCTCCTTGCCAAGTACAAAGCAGAGTGATACAATTCCCACAGTTGTGCCCTGTGGGGTGAGCCAGGGTGAGCCTCCAAGCATCCCTGTGCAAGGCATGCCATGGAACAGCAACCAAACGCTGCAGGCAGTGCCTGCTGAGGGACAGCGCTGCCAGGGCTGCAGGACACTCCCCTGGCTTGCAGAATCCCTCACCTGAATACAGAAATTTGGACTGCAGCTCCAGAAAATGAACATCTGAAGCGTCTTTGAGAGCTTCAAGCTAAATCCCCCAGTCTGGCTTTTTGCTGCCATTTCAAAGCAGCTCCTTTGTTTTAGCATTACTGCTCTCTTAGCAAAGCCGCTATATAATTGAGTATAAATCAAGTCTCTGGTGTCAAAGGTGGCCCATCTCTCATTTATGAAAGGTGTGGATGGGCAGCAGGGTTGGAACAGAAGTAGGATCTCTGAACAGCCCTCTTGAAGTCACCGACTCAGCTCTGAGGGGAGCAGAGCCTGCTCATTACAGACTTTTTCGACTGAAAAGGCCATTGTACCAATTTTTTGCCAAATCAAGGACTGATTTATCCCTGTTGTAACTTCACTGAGTTCAGTCAAGCTATACAAGTCATGAATTTAGCTCTTAACTTTCTCCACGGAGAATACTTTTTTCCCCCCTCTGATAGTGCTTCAGAGAACCTGTGAAAATTTATGAGCACGGATTCTGCTCCAGCAAAGCATGTAAGCAGACACACAGGGGAAGTACGTGAGAAATTGTCCAGAGAGGAACTGGATTATTTCCATACTTAAACTACCACCAGCCTCTTTCACCTGACATCCTTGCTCATGCTTTATTCAGTGGGAGACAGAGGGCTCCTTCAAGCATTTGGCTTCCAGCGCTGAAATGATGGCCAAAGGAAAGACTCCCACTGCCTTCCCTGGAAGATGAATTTTGCTGTGGGTAATGGTTTGTTTTGATGGCAGTGGGAAGCTTTGGAGAGGACAACGCAGGGAGTCCATCCCATCTACAACAAACACATCCAGATTTAGAGATTTTACCAGACACGAGTGACATCTGCTTCTGAGATTTGCCCAGAGATATCCCTACTTAGCACTGGTTGCTGGCCTACAATTCTCCCTGCTGACTTCCACCCATGAGTCCCTCCAAATTCTCAGCAAAAACAGACTGCAGTCCCTGCACTTACATTGGGACCAATATTTTTTCTGTGAAAATAAATTTATGTCCTGCTTTCAGGGGCACATTTTTGATGCACCTCATCTGACCTACGTTTCCCTCTTCCAGGCCTGCTCTGGGACCCTACTGGACTTCGCAGCAGCACCTTTTTCTCCTGTTTCTCTTCCATCAGGGAAACAGTTTGGTTCTGGCTAGGTGCTTACATTTTCATCAGTTCCCAGATCTGTTAGACTTTTCCTGTGCTGGATTTCACACAGAATGATGGCTTGTCTGACAGACCCTGTTTACCACTTCCCCTACTTTTGCCAGTTTCCTAGCATACATCCTGCAATGTCCCCTCATAGCTCCACAGTGCCAATACCCTGATCACCCAGTGCCTGTATCAAGGCTCCCACGTGCTGTCCTTTTTTAAAAGCCCAGTTGCTCAGCCAAACTTTTCAGCAAACAATTCATGAACACCTCGATTATTCCTGCCATCTTTTGCAGTGAGAATGAACGCACTGTAAATATTTCTCTTACATTGGTCGATGAGCAAATTTGCATTTTCAGAAGGATCTGCCATGCAAAATCTGTTGAAACCGCTTTCTACTTCTCCCTTATCTGCCCCTCTTCTTAGCAAACTTTTAGTCTTGGGAAGGCTTAAACAATCCAACTCCAAATCCAGGGAGACAATAGAGCAGGGTTACTGCAAGTCACTCTCCAAACACTGGACAAGAGACTGTACTTAGAAATAAAGCTTCCCTACAATATTCTGTCTTTTCCCCCTGCAAAGTGCCTGTCTGGAAGCTCATGCAGCTCCCTGGGGCTTGCCCTTCTGAGCAGGCATCCCCAGTTCTGATCCCAGGGCATCTTTCCTGACATCCAAGGCCAAGAAGTACAAGCAGCATGTGAATCCTGGCCATGCACTGCTCTCACTCAGCAGGAGTGGCCTGAAAAGAACCATGGCTTTGCTACAACTGCTTTGTAGCCCCAACAAGCAAGTGCTTGGCTTGCTGTGAGCCATTTCCCATGCACCCTTTTGCTGCCTCCTCCCTTAGCCACGCTGCTTTCACATCAGAAATGCTTCCCCAGCCCAGACACTTTTGGAGATTCCTACACAGCCTCTCCAAGCCAAGAAAACCACTCAGCTCTATTCAGTAGATTCCCGACAGCCTTCAAAAGGATTGCTAATTCCAGTCTGCTTTAAAAATGCAGAGCATTCTCTCCCTTGCAGCTTTTCTGCCTTCCCTGCTTTAGGTCAGCACCTGTTGGGCCCATAAAGCACCACAGCAGAAACTCAGCACACCTGAAATTATTTGGAGCTTCGGCAGTGCTGAGGGCAGGGAGATCCCACACTCCTTGGAAGGGCCACCAAGCTGCTACCACAAAAGCAGTTTTCTGCAGGAGAGCGGTGCACCCCTGGCTGCCTTGGACTAAGGGCTGACAAGGGTTAACAGTGTTTGCTCCTCTCTCCATCACACCCCCTCCTCCTCCTCACTGTGCATTTCAGTCACAGACCTGCTCCCTGGCCAGCCAGTGCTGGGATTAGGCTGCAGGAGCAGCCTGGCTGACACTCGGTGCAGGAGCAGGGTCCTGGGCTCGGCAGGCAGCACACTCCAACTGCTGCACAGCTCCAGGAGCGACGTGAGAAACGAAGGAACAACCATCAGCACCTGGGAGATTGCAGAACTGGGCAAGTTTAAAACAACCAACTCAAGAAAATATCAAAATCCTGGTCTTTTTTTATTTTTACTTTTCTTGAAGGACCGCAAGCATTTTAGTTGCTATGTCTGTTCAGGAGCCATATGGAAAAATCAGTCCTGTCCTGTTAAACTGGTTGCACAGTTTTGATTTTCATCTGCCTACAGAGATCTGAAAAGTCTATGTTCTTTTATGCTTTTTTGGCAAAGAAAGCGAGTGGTCTGAGGATCATCTGGCCAGGAACACAATAGGTAAGCACAGTATTTTTTGTGTAACGGATTTCCAACAGTTTGAGAATATATTGTTTGTGTAACCGAGCGAAAACAGCCTTTAGGATGATGCTCTCTTTGGGATAAGCTGATTATAGGTTTGTTGATCACTTGGTTGGTTTGTTTTCCTGGACAAGAAAAGCTGAGCTGCTGTGGTATCAGTGTGTTTTGCAAGATCCTGTCATTTAAACAGCAGAAAGACTTTTTTTTTAAATCCTCTCCAAAACACAGAGCAACTCAGATTCCACTGCCAAAGGTAAAGCAAAATATTTGGGGTTATATTTTAAATCTGTAAGCTATAATTAGACTAAAAGAATAACAAAGTGGCAAAGTGACTCAGAAAAAAGAGAAAAAGCTCTGTTATAAGAGCACTAAAATGGAATTGATATGGAAATCGTAACTATTCTTTCAACTTGTTCAGATGGTTGTTTAAGCCTGCATTCAACCAGGTGCTAAAATATTACAAACAGGCAGAGAATAAACCAACTTTATCTGGATGTTGAGAGGGACATTCAGGTGACCTGGTAACGAAAATTTCCATAATCATCTCACTGATACTGAAGATGTGCTTGACTATGGGAATCACAGATTTTGTACATAAAAACCTACAGACATAATCAATGCTATATTTAAATGTGCATGTTTTAAATGGATTTTAAAAGGAAGGGGTCCTTTTATAAAGTCACTTTAATTGTAATGGACAGCGGGTCTGCTGAACTGGAGATTTGACCACCTAAAATCTTCCACACTTTTGCAGGCACTATGGGGAAAGAGCTGATCTCAGAAAGAAATAAAAATGACAAAGAATTGAGCCTTTGTCCTGTATGTTTTCTCCTATCACCAGCCAATAATCAGATTTAACCAGGATCTTTGCTCCTTGCTGCTTTTGTAAGGTGCAATAGGCTACTTTTTCCTCAAAAAAGGGATCTTGCTCACAGAGCTCCCTCTGCTTTCCAAATCCCTGAGCTACAGCTGGCACCTGCATCAAAGGTCTATGCCCTTTCCACTTCCATACCTTCTGAAACTGCACGTGGCAGACAAAAGAGTTGTGAGCATAATCGATAACTGCACATAGTGCACTGTCAAAACTTCCTGTCCTAACTGGAGTCTCCTCCTCTGTGTAGCTCTGGGCAATGCTCACACCAGTTTAAGTAATGTCAGTATTTGCTGGGGACTGGTTTTGTACTTTCCTTTCATAGATTCCAAGCTGATAATAAGGCTTGTTGAAAAAAAAAAAAAAAAAAAAAAGGGACATAACTGATTTTTAAAAAATCTCTTGCCAGAGTGAAAACAATACACTTGTTACATTTCCAGTGAGCAGCAAATGCTGAGACAGGCTGGCAGTGGTGCAGGTATGAGAATGATGGGCAATACAAAACTCTAAGAACAAGATTACTGCCCTACAGCGATAAAACCTTCTTCCAAATGGGATACACAGAGCTTAAAATCTAAATACCAGTTTAGGGATTCTTATCCAGGATTCTTCACCTTTGAGCAAACAGTATCTTACACAACTCTGGATAAGTTACACTGATCCTCTTATCTACACACACCTACAGTCCCAGTGGACAAAATAAAAATTCAATGATCTCTGATAGAACAGCAGCAGCAGCAGTGTTTGGGATATACTGACCTCCTGTGAGTTTTAAAGGGACAGTTCCATTACAAATAGCTCAGCCTTGAAATTTAGTAAGTGAACTCCACAAACTAGGAAAAAAAAAATCTTTTAAATGTAATTCTCCACTCATTCTGAAAGCAGTAAAAAGATTTGTTTGAATAACTGTGATGTTACACTTGTGCTCCATTGACTATATTTTTTCCTTTAAGCATAGCAGTTTCTGCAATTAAATCATTGCAGAGAGATCCTCTGAGGAATATTTCTGGGAACTTTAAGCAATTTAGCAAAATGGAGACTGGCACTATTTGAATACCTGGCTTGCTGGGATTATAACAAATACCAGGAAAGGCACAGAAAGAGAGGGTCACATTACTTTCTCTCCTATGGCACCTGCTTCTGTTCACTTTTGTCTCACTTTGCAGTACTGAAGATGTCCTGGTTCTGGCTTTATCTTCCCCTCCATCTTCTCATAGCGACTTCTTTGTGCCATTCTACAAAAGCACCCACCACCAGTTCCCAACAGAGCTTCAAGACCAATCTCTTCAATTTCTACCACTCCCTGATACTTGCAGATGGTAAGGAAACTACAGTTCACCTGCTGAAGGATATACCCAAAAGGTAAGAGCAAATCAGCCACTTCTTTTCTCAGATACTTCCCCGTGTCACTGGTAATTGCATGCTACCAGAGCAAGCCAAGAACCCCTCTGTACCTGCAGGGCTCTATCAGTGCACACTGAATTGCCAGAAAAATGCCCCATTCCTCAAGTGTCATTACACTGCCCAGAATCTGGAATGAGCCTCTGAGATGAAGTTTAGATTCCTGTACACATTTCAGGAGGGCTGCAGGAGCAAACAGTTGCATCACAAACAGCTCGGCTTCAGGTCTGCAGAGACAGCAACCATCCTACATTCATGGTGAAATACAACCATTTTACCTGGCAAATTAACTACCCCAAAAATCAACAGAATATCCACACAGGCATCTGGAAAACCTCTGCCACTGTCCTGCACACTAAAAGTGTTTTTTCTTGAATAGCACTACAATTTGCTGAGATAAAAAGTGCTTTGCATGTGGAAATTGCACATTCTTCACCTTCCCAAACCATCTGCAAAGTCTTCTGCCATACCTTGATATGTAGGTGATCTAGATATTACAACTGGCACTGCATCTGGGCAGCAAAGATCAATCTGCTTGTCTGGGAAGAGATGCTCTTTGGACAAAGACCAGCAAATACAGATTTTGACATACACCCAAGTGGTCATGGAGCAGAGGGTGAGCCAGATTGCTCAGTCTTCATATGCATTGCACAGAAAAACTGGAACATGGCACATGGTATCCAATATGACCAGGCTCACAAGAACAGAACGAGGAGCTCTCCTCCTTAAAGGAAAAGGGGTACTGAAATCTCAAAGAAAAGGGAATTTTTCTATGCTCTTGTGGCATAACATTAAGACTGCAATTAGGGACCAGTTTAGCGTGATCAGGAAGGTTCTTATGAACCCCAGTCACACAAACAGAAAAACAAGAGATGACAAGTTTTAACTTAAAGACTCGAGAATGTGGAACTGATTCCAGCGAAGCTTCACTCTGGCCTAGTAGCCATACCCTGAAAGTAAGCCAGACCTCCAGGCTGACAGGATCTCTCCATAATGACTAGGCTTGTCTCACTGGTGAACAACAAAAAAACCCCTTGAATTTCCAATTGCCTTCATTTAAGTGCTGAGCGAGGCACCCAGATCCAAACATTTCTGTGGCCAAGTCCAAACATTGTACAGTCTGTACAAAAACAAAAGAAATCAAACAGAGCAAGACAGGAGGTTGGGCTTTTTTAAGGCAGGAATCAAAACCTGACCAAGGAGACTGATGTCACTTTGTACTGCTCATGCACATGAGGCAATTAAGGTAGAACCAGCAACAGGAGGTTATGGAGAAGGTAGTCAGCTAAATCACATCCATCATCCAAAATAAGCTAAGGATGAGATATAATGTTCACCTAAGTGCAAAAAAAACTCAGAGGGAGAGATACTGCCTCAGGTAAGTGGATAAACCTTCTAGCAAATACTTGTGGAATAGGAAAAAAACCCACAGCATGTTTTCATCCAACATCTGAAGACTGCAGACATTCACCATGCCTTTGTGTGGATGCACCTCAGAGAACAGTCATTTCTACCCAGAGCACAGTGACCCACATCAGAACAGCTGATTACAAGGAGTTTTGGGCAAACTTGAATTCCCTGATACATTCCTTCTATTTCTATCCACATTCACAGGTACTACTTTGTTTTGGAAGAGGGCAGGGTCCTTGCCCCTTTCTCAGTGACAGTGACCCCCTGTGATGTTCCCATCGAGTGGAGCATACTTGTCTACAAGTCTCCACCAGGTTTCCCAGCAAAAGCAACACCAGGTAAGGCCTTTGGTCTGCCTAAGCAGAGGCAAAGAAAGCAGAAGTTACTCATGGGTAACTGTGTTATAGGAAATTTCTCACAAGCCCAAACATCCCATGGTTCCCTCTCTCCTGTGAGCTGTCATGGACTGGCCCTGTCCCCATGGGTGAAACGTGGCACAGGAACAACTGTGGGTCTTCCAGGCTGCACAAACAGATCAACTTCATAAGCTCTTGGTACTGGGACAAACTTCCCTCTGCTGCCTCAGTCATTTCTCTCTGGCTTAGGCCACTTGAGACAACCATATGCTCCCCACGTGAAGCAGAGAAGATTTAGCCATTTATTCTTGCCACACCTACCACGGCAGTGGGTAACAAACTGCCTTTACCCTGAAAGGCAATTCCTTTCTCTTGCATGATTTTTTGAATTAATTTTTTGAATTAATTTTTCAAATTAAAAATCTAAAAGCTGCCATTAACAAGTTCTTACCTAAGCAGGTACACCTGACTGAGGAGAATAAATTCTACTCCTTTGAATCAATAAGTTTTCCCTCTTCACGAGACAATGGCCTAAAACTAATCCAAAGAAAAGAACCTATCATAGAAATAATGAGTCTCCTTAAAGTAAAGTACCCTAAGAGACAGCAAATAGAAGAAGAAAATTGTAGGGGCATCAGGCATGATACAAGCCAAGCTTTTGCAAGTTGTGGTTTCATAATTACAGTATTTTTGAAAACATAATTCTACAGATGCACAGCTAAAATAAAAGCTTCTCAAAATTTATTTTAATAAATTGCCAGTAGCAACTTATTTTTACTAAAACATATTTTTAGTTATAATTGCTGCTTTCAAGAAGAAAATACAGTGTTCCCTAACAGTAAAACTTGCATGATGTGCTTTATTTCACATCTTTTAAAACAGAAGTTACAAGTCTGCTTTTTGCCTGCAGGTGACCAGGATACACAAGAGGTCTCAAAATCTCAGAAGGCTCCAAGCATGGTGTCCACCATCTTCAACTACAAGGGAAATTCTGTAGAGACTTACATGGGAATGTCCTCCCATTCTGCCCTTTACCTGCTGGAGTTCTTATCCACCGAGCGAGACACGCACATCACCGTGTACTTAACAACGGACACGACGTCCGGGCACCTCTATCCAGAGCTTCCCACGGACCCACGCATAGATGTGGTTGGCATTGGCCACACAACGGTGACTCTGACCTGGAAACACAGCCCTTCTGTCCTGCAGCACAGGGAAAGCATCCAGTACTGTCTCCTGGTTAACGAGAAGCACAACTATAAGAGCTTATGTGCTGCTGAGACAGCCATCAGATCCTCGGGAATGAAGCTGCCACCCACGTTAGCTCTGTCCCTCTCTCCGTACCTGCTGGAGCCGCAGCAGGTGATGATATTGTCCAACAGTGAACTGAGCATCATCAACAAAGTGAGCAGCGGGGAAGTCAGGCAGGTGTGCACGGGCACCAAGAACACGTACACAGTGCTCAATCTCAGCCCCAGCACTCAGTATTATTTTGATGTTTTTATTGTCAACCTCCTCACAAACGCCAGCGCCGCATACACCGGGACATTCGCCAGGACCCTGGAAGAACCTGAACCCAAGGTGACAGAGCTGAAAGATGGCAAAGTGATTCATGTGGTCCTGGATGGGAAAAGGCAGAAATTCTACAGTCTGCAGTACCAGGCGAGGCACAAGAAAATCCACTTCACCTTCCAGTTGTGTCAGGGCCAAATACGGGTTCACATAACAAGGAATGGCAAAACAGTGGCATCGGAAAATCTCTCTGGGCTGAGGCATTTGTCCCTGAAGGGAAAGCTGCTGGACACCTATTTGGTGCAGCTGAGGTCCACAGAGCAATCTAACTCTTCTGTGAAGGTACAGGCATCCCCGCATTTCCACAAGCCCTTATTCCCACTTCTTCCAGAGAGCTTAAAAATCAAATCCTTCAGTAAACTGAGAACATGCAGGTCTGTGACCATTGCCTGGCTGGGAACACAAGAGGAGAGCAAGTACTGTGTGTACAGGAAAAGGATTGAAGAGGATCAGATCTGGGGGGAACTGCAGAGTGCAGACAGGTGCTCCGGGCCTGAATCTCGGCACAAATCAGAGAAAGTGCTGTGCAAGTACTTCTATGATCTAAACCTCCAGCGAGCCGTCACCACAGAGACCATCAAAGGGCTGCAGGCAGGGACATTCTACCTGTTTGATGTTTATCTCTTTGGGCCATCTGGCATCCCTGTCAGATATCACAGCAAAGTTGTGAAGACCAGGAAAAAATGTTGAAGGTTTTAAAGGAAAGCTTTGAAGTGAGTGAATGAAGGTTATTATCAAAATCTACACCAATCCAAGTCAAAGGCCCTGCAGTTTGAACCATGCTGACATGCAAAAAGTTTAAAGGCAGAAGATTCTTCAGCAAAAAACACCTTAGATGATTACACTTACATATTCTCTCCTGTGTAAGGTGGGGTGCTTTTTTTCTTTTCTTGTCTCATTCAAACATTAAAAACAGAGCTGTGAAACAAACTCATATGCATGGAAATAAAATAGCCCAATAGTACACCCATGAGAAATAGATTGGTTACCTAAAATGCTCCTGAAATCCAGCACAGAAGTGATGGGAAATGCCTCACGAGAAGCACATGCCATTTTTCAAGTCCCAGAGAGTCTTCCACTTTCTGTAACTCATGCAGCTAATGAGGAACTGAGAGACCCCACAAATCAGACTACTCTTGAGAAACAGATTCCTCACTGCTTGAACAGGAATGGAGGCAAAAAGAAATTGAAAAAGCAGTGGAACTGATGTATAGCTGCCCACCTCGAGTAAAGCAGGCTGAACTACATCTTCCCCTATTACCCGCATGTTTGCTTGGTTTCATTCCTACAGAGAAACTGTGCTTGGTTAGAAACAGACAAAATTCAGGCCTGGGTCTGGCTTTTCTGGGGAGTGTACAAATACACTGCTGTGCTACTGCCCACAGAGGAAAGCAGCAATTGAGGAATCTTGCCATAGAAAGATTTATCATCTATAGCCTCTGATATCGAACTCATCTCTACGACTCTGTGACTCCTGACTGTAATATATTCATTCCTTGCATCCTCAAGCCAGCCTATATCAATGAATGCATTGCTTTGAGAAAAATTAAATGTGATTTTCCTATTAAATATCATGGAGGAAAAATATTTGTAGTAAAAACTGACAAATGCATTTTGATTGTCTTGTTTCCTTGGCTACCTTTCTTACATGACATGAGTGAAAAAAAAAAAAGGAAAATCAAGTCTTCATAAAAAACCATTACACTCTACTTCAATAGTCAGTAGAAAATATTTTGCACATAGGCTCTTGGCAGGCCTGGAATGTACCTATGAAGAGATGCAATAGATGCACTAACCCAGAGGCTGCCAGAGAAATCTTGCCTGCAGTAATTATTTTTCTTCTCCAACAACACTAAACACATACATAAATGATTAAATCCATTATTGTGTATTTGAGTCATTCTCTTGCAATTCAGGGTCATCAAAGCTCCAGTTTACTCTGAGTAATTATTACATCCAAGCGTGTTTGGAGGCCCTTGGTGAGGACTGAATCAGTCCCATGTGCAGGCTGAAGGTTGTGTCTCCTTGCTCCAAAGCCTCTCTCAACCCTGAGCACCCTGTTCAGGACACCCTGTGACTGTTCAGCCCCAGAAGAGGGGCTCAGGCCTTCCTGGGGGATCAGCTGCAATATCTGGGCTTGGCTGTGCTTTGCATTCCTGCAGGCACTGCTCTGGACTGTGCAGTGCCACGGCAGGAGCCACGTGCTCTGCAGCCTCCTGTCCGCACTCCGCAGGCCTTTTGGCTAATTACAGGGGCTGGCAGCTGCTCTGCCTTCATTCCAAGGCAGGCCCTCGCTTCATTTGCCTCCTGCCAAAAATAGTCTGAGCTCAGAGGGCAGCAAAGGTCATCTCCACTTGGAAATCTCACTGTTTTCTGCCTTCCTCCTCAATTTCAGGCATTTATACTCTGGATGAATTTCACTTAGATGCCCTACTACTGACTGTAATAACAACCATAATTATAGTAGAGGAAGAACAGGAAGATCTAACAGCAGATACAATATATTCTTAATCTCCTGTCCTCAGTCTGTTAGAGCATTAACCCTTGCTTTTACCCTCTGTACACAATTGCCACAAAAATGCCCCCTGGAAGAGGAAGAGACATTGGCAATGTGACCCATACCAGTGCTTCTACTAAAGCAGGTTTTTTACAATAGAACTGGCCTTGGGCTTCCCAGTAATACCTTGGTTCAGGGCTGTAGTCAAGAGCATGAGGAAGGGATAAAAGGAGAGCCTGAAAGAGGGCAGAGAGCTGAGCAGCCAAAGGTGGCACAGAAGCAAAGGCTGGGTGTTGCACCAAGTTGACTGCCAGTTAATCTGTAAGGAAGGAGCTCAGGTTTGGAGGATAGCAGCTATTTCAGCATGACTTTGAAAAGAGCCAGGAAATTCCCCTCTTCCCAGATTCACCAGCTCCTCTTCACTCCTCTCCCTGGCCACTGCCCCGTGCAGAGGAGTGGCTGAGGCAGAGCCCAGTGGGAAGCTCTGAAGAACACAACTTACTGGTCCCGCAGCCCAGGCTGGGAGACAAGCAGGGCAGCGACCACTGGTGCTGCTGGGAGGGCTGGTGCCAGTCCCTCACTCACAGGAGGAGCTTTCCCCCACCCACACCAGGCCCTCCATCAGCCAAGGGCCCTGCACTCAGGACAGAGCTCGGCTGTAGAGAGGAGCATGCTGTTCTGTCAAGCCCATCGCCTCTAATACACACAGAGCAGGTAACCTGCCCTCCACGTAGCAGCCCACTTTGCTCATGTGTGCAGCTGGCCATGCTCTGAAATAGACCCCGGGAGCAGCAGGGAATGTTCCTCTCCACTGATCTTTCCACTGTGATTGTGCCTGCGTGCACCAGGCTGCAAACCTGTATTCAATTCACTGATGCCCAGACCCTGCTCCTCAGGGGTCCTCTGGGTGCACCGGTTTAAGCTGGGTCTCAGTGCTGTCCCAAAAGTTTCAAAGGTTTATCCACAACAAAACCAAAGGTGCTGCGTTACCCTTGGTGCTCTTCCCACCCCTACACAGGCAGCTACTTATGTACACAGCTCCCCATCTTCAGCACTCACAAGTCTTTTTCTTTCAAAGTTGTTTGGCATCTTTCCTTTCCCCCTCCTTCCCATTTGACTAGTCCTGGCTTACTCAGCCATGTCTGACCATAAACATTTCCCAAGCCACCCCCTTTCTTGTCTTCATGTTTTCTGCCATCCTTCCTGCTCAGTTTTTTAGAGAGGCTCGATGCCTTCAGCTGAGCCTGTCCTAAGCTGTCATCAGCTCTTCCCATGTGCTTCCCAGCCCTGCTGAATCTGAGTCGCATCAGAAGCGTAGACAGATCTTTTCATGGAGAACATTTCAGAGCAATGTTTTGGTCTTGTGGATCATTTAGAGTAAGTCATCAACATCATTACCAGGCCAAAGTATTTTTTCTGGTGTTCAGTAGTGGGTCCCAGCTTTTTTGTGTACTTCCAGCTAATGTATCTCAAGTCCTGTCACAACTGAGATCAAAGGCCACGCATCTGCTCCCAGCATTTTTGCAGAATTGCTCCCACTGCGATGCCACCCCTGGGAAGTGAAGTTCAGGGTACCAAAAGCAGAGCAGGCAAATAAGAGAAAACAGGTTTAATCCCACATCCACTTCTCCTGTGGGCTCAGCCTCACAAATCAAAATTCAAATTGGCAAAATGAGGGGCTGGTATGTGAAACAGTGAAATAACAGAGCATGGGCCTAAGTCTACCATTGTGTGTTGCTGTTAGCCACAAACCAGAACAGTGAGGGGCTCTTCAGCTCTCCTTTCAGTGCTTCATACAACTGCTACTCATAGAAACTTCGAAGTGTGACCCAAGTCAGTAACAATTGCTTGTTTAATTTATACACTTTGAAAGATACTGATAAAAGTAGTGTAGAGGTTTTCAGACACTGGGTACATGGACTAAAGGCATTTATGAGTTAATATTTAACTGACAATAAGAATCATCTATTTTGTCATTGCTTTCTTTTTTCCCATATTTAATAGCCTATTTATTCATTCTCTGCTACTCCGAGTAATAAATTTAAATACCCTTCCAAGTGGACCTGGTAGTTTCATAAATTGTTCACTATCTGCCCATGTTCAGGGACGCATTCACAGCTTTAAAAAAAAATTTCTCAATTTCAACTTTGTATCTTGCAATTTCTTTTTCTGGCTGATGCTTTCCCACCTGGAAGACTCCCTTCTAGCTTAAACAACATGTTAAGATATTCTTCCTACTTTGGCCTGTGGTGCTGAGGTGAAATCCTGCTCATTATTTGCTTTGAAAGACACAGAGCTGAAGTGTTGGTTTACACATACACACATCACCCCCCATTTTGGGCTTCCTTACTATTCCCTGTTGGGTTTTGTGGGTTAAGAATTTATGAGCCATGGACACTGCAGTTAAACATCCTGGCCACATGCAGCTTTGCACAAGGCATAAAATCTTATATTGAAAATCAAATAGTATCAGCACTGACAGCAAGTACAGACCAGTGACCCCAAAATGCCAAAAGCTTTCAGGTGCTGTTAGAGCAGCTGAAGCTCTCTGGCATTTAGAGAAAAATGGATGACTTGGCAGCTGATTAGTCATTCAGCAAAATAACCAACCCAGACAGAACAAAATAGATGGTGGCTTTGGGGGAAGAAGGTGAACAAATGATGCGTGGCTGCTCATCAGTGTTACCTGCTCTGCACACGCAGGATGGAGAAATCAACAGCGTAACAAAGCAGACGGGTCAATGTGCTTCTCTTGCACAACAACAGGGATCTCCTGGACAACTCTGTCAAGGAATATTACACAACAGCACAGTAAAAAGTATATCAATTTACTAGAAGAGGCAGACAATGAGTGTGTCTCACTGCTGCATTGCATTCCTCTGCCCAGAAATGTGATACAACTCAAGGATGAGCCCAGAGGATCCCCAGCTGGCAAGCGCTGCTGGCAGGAGCTGCTGTGGCTCCAGCAGCCCACGCTGCCAGGAGATCATCCCAGGCAGCACATGGAATGCCGTGCTGCCACCAGAACTGCCAACACGAGAGGGCACTGTCAGGCTGGAGGAGAAGAACAAGGTGTGCTTGATAAGGCTTATCAGGAGCAAATATTTCGGCAAATTTAACAAGTCAAGCATCTTTCTGATAAGATTATTAGGCAGAAGAGAAATCCAGAGCAATTTTCTTTGAGTCTTCCAAGTCTGAAGGGGTTTTGTTAAAATTAAAGTGCTTAAAAACCTGACAGCCAAGGAACAGTAAGAGGCACTTGCTGAAAGGGCTGAAACACCAGTGGCTCCCTCTGAGATGTTCAATCAATCACTAATGGGGCTAAAGCTCCTATAAAACAAAGAAATACTGTGGTACTGAGGATAGTCACAGATTTCACGAGGTTCAAGTGGGGAGTCTTATTTCAGGCAAAGTCTGCTCAGCAAGTTCCTATCCCAGGCACCCCATGACAACTCCATCTCTTCTCCTGTAGTGCCCTTGTACTGCGGGAGATTCTCTGGAGTATTACTTCCCTGTCTCACCAACAACACTCAGAGACTTACCTCCCACTGGAGCTGGATGTCCCATCTATACTCTGGGACATGGGAAACAGACTGCAGTCCATCAGGAACTTATTTTTGGGGGAATTTGGTCACTGATTTTGTAGCCTCTATGAGAGGCTAAGGATTTGCTTACAGGGGCCAGGAGCCATCCCCAAAAAACTGCAGACCGTGACCTATACTGGTCCTGCACTGAGGAATGTTCTCTGAAATTCTACTTCTCCAACCTCAAGTTTACAAAAGCATGTGAACAAGGACAGAGGTGACAGCAGAGGGGACCAAGAAAATGAGAACCAGAGATGCTGCTTGTTTTTGCAGATGTTGGTATCAGTGACACAAGAAGAGCTTCAAGAAGGTGGCTCGAAGCTCAGTTTCAAAAAGACTGTTTCAGACTCCGATGGTAATTTGCTCTGAAAGCAGAACCCAGAAGGAAGGGAGACCTCCAGGGGCCAGGGTTAAAGCAGAGAAAAACAATGAATAGTCCGAAAGTAACGAGGTAAAATTTGAGTTTGTTAGAAGCTTCTAAGCAAAGGAAGGGCCCAAACTGGATCCACATTTTGCATCCAGCTCCCATTTTTATAAGTTGCCTGCTTCTCACAGGAAGCCTTTTTGCCTGGACAGAGATTTTTCTGAAATGACATTCATTTTCAGAAGGGCTCTGCAGGAGCCCTGATAAGGGCTGCCAGTGGGATACATCAGTCCTGGCCCTTCCCGCAGCATTTTCCAGGCACCAGCACCATGGTGGTAACTGATACCAGCAATTTCTTCATTCTCTTTCCAGCAGCGAGATTATATTTGATTGAGCTTCACTACTGATTAATTTCTGTCTCCAGCACTCTCTGCCAGCGTATAAACCCACTAAGCCCCTAGTATTCCTGCAGCCTGTGACTCACAGGAAAACTCAGCATGCAGTGTGTTGTCCGTCCCAAGACTATGATCCTAAGGAAATACTCAATCTGAGTCTCCTTTAGAGGCCTCTGGAAATAACCACACACAGCCCACTGTCAAGGTAATGTGCTGTTAGACCTGGATCTCACATCTGACATATCTGCTACATGAAAAACACCACAAAACCAAAACAGGGACTCAAAGCAAACAGCCAAAGCCTAGCTGCCCTGCTTTTCATTTTCCTCTGGGACACATAGTTCAAAATCAGCCCAGCAACACCCAAAGAGGGGCTACCCAGCACAGCTGAGGTGGTATTAGCGTCAAGGAAAACTGCAATTTTAAAGATAGGAAGTACCAGTGCTGAGTGCCACACTTTTTTGTAGAGGCAAGTGATGGTTTTAAAGAGATTAAATGCATCTGCACTCCGAGCTTAAGGCATGAGCTGTCTCACCCAAGGCCGCAAACTTAACTAGAGAGTTAGAGCAGAGCTATTGCTATTCACTGCAGTGCTGACAAGTGTTCATCTCCTGAGGCTTCACCCACTGAACCCCCATAATTAGGGAGTTAATTCCTTCTTCCCCTTCGCCATTCCTGATACATAGAAAGTGATCATAAGCATGAGCTTCTTGGCTTAACTTGGCTCTCAATGTCATGACTTGGGGCTAGTTTCATGATTTTTAAGCATTTGGAGTTGACAGTACTCGTGACTGGGGCTTGTGAGTTGCAGATCATGAGGGATTCCTGAAAGCAAGAACAGTTTGCTTACAATGACAACCAGGAAGGATCAAGATGTTTTCTGTACATGGTGGAAAGCTTTAACTTGAATTCTTTGGCCTTTTTTCCTATAGAAGAAACCCATCCAAAGAGGGAGCCAGTATTAAGCACTACAGTCAGTGACAAGTGCCTTTGAGGACAAGAGCCATCCACCCACAGAGAGGGATTCTTTTCTTTATCTACAACTCAAGGAAGGAAACACAATTTTATTATTGGGTTGGCCTAAAAAAAAAAAAAGCAAATATTTCTATTCAGGCAGTTGGTTTCATATGTGGGCCAAACCTTCTGGTTTTGTAACATGGTACAGTCCTCAAAGCCAGATTTCAAAAGCAGAGTGCCAGTTTCTCAGCTCAGACTGAGAACCCACAAATTGGCCAGACCATCAGCAGTGCTTTGCACATATTATCTCCTGTTGGGACAAAATCTTTTCAAAATCTGCCTGTAACTCAATGAAACCACAACAGTTACATCTGCAAACAATTTGGCCCACAATATTTTCCTCCCTAGTCATGCTTATGCAAAGGGAAAAAATGCCACTTTTATAGTGACTATTTTATCCATGTTATTCACATGTACTAATTCCCAATAGCATTCTTTTCTAGAATACCCAGAAGAAAGCAGAAAGGTGTTTTATTTTATTCTTCCCAAAAAAAGAATATAATTACCCACAAAGAAGCAGCCAATTCCAGCTCCAAAATACAACTATTCTATAGCTAAGCAGCAAAACATTTCACTTTGAAATGAAACTTCTCTAAAAGCAGTATCAGAACTCCCACTCATGCAAATGGGTTTTGTTTGCAAGGGTGGTTGGTCTTGAAGAAAGGACTCAACAATGGAATTGAAAGGTGATTCAGAACATGAAAAAACTAAGTCTAGATCTGAACAGGACATTAGAGGGGAAATCTGCAGCTCACATTGTGTTGGGCACAGTCAGTTCTGACTAGAATAACTGACAATTACGTTATTCAATAGCCTTTTGAGTCTCAGAAACTGGCAGCAAACCTAGAATTTCAGCTATTTGGATAAAACTGTTCCTCATCTCCAGGGTGTTGCTGTTTATTTGCCCCAACTCTATTAATTCCATCTTAAGCAGGTATTCAGAAAATGTGTGATAGCAGAATTGATCAGTCAAAACATACCGAACATTCTTTTCCAGAGGATTGCGAAATAGTTCATTTAAGTAGTTCATTTAAGTAGTTCTTTTGCAACATCCTTTGGCTATGCTGTCCCTCCCACCAGCTTCTTATAAGAATCCTAGAATTGCATCTATTATTGGCCCACTACAGTTTCTTTCCCTACTGACTTGAGATAAAGTATCCCAGAATATTCTGAGCTGGAAAGGACCCACAATGATCATCAAGTCCAACCCTTAAGTGACTGGCCCATACAGAGATTGAACCCACAGCCTTGGCACTGTTAGCACCAGGCTCAAACCAACTGAGCTAAATATTCACATGCATTTTTACTTTATTTAGAGCAGGAAGCTACTTATTCTTCCCTAACAGAACAGTTCCCCATCCACTGCAAGAAAAGAATGTACATTGTCGTAGCAAGGCCCCAGTGACATCCAAAGGTAAAACTGTAAGCATGCTCACTTCCCACTGCTAGAGCATATCTAAAGGTAGGCAAATGGAAGTAAAAAGATAATGAAAAGACCAAATCCTAAAAGGGAAACTAGAAAGAACTGCCTACAGCCTGCAGTCTGGAAGGAGCCAGATCCATGTCTCTTAAATATGACTTTGGGCAGGTAAGGAGACTGGCTTTCAGCACCCTGCCTGCCCTGGGAGGTGTGCAGAGAGCACAGTGCTCTGAAACACTCAGAAGCTATGGAAAGGGTGAGAATGAGGGGCACTAGTCACATCTATCCTTACTGCATTTCCCACATCCAAAGAGGCACTTCTCCATTTCCTGGAAATTGCAGCATTGTGGCGAGAATACAGAAAAAAAATAAACACAAAGCTATATCACAAATCTGAATGTTGTACTCCCAGCAGAATAAGGGGGAACAGCATTTTGCTTTTAGGAAATTATGGGTTACTGTCAGAACACAGCTCTGATTTAAGTTCTAGCTGGTTTGGTTCAGGCTCATGTCCAAACCTTTTAAAAAACAGTTCAGTTAGAACAGTTAAAGGAAGTACTATAGGGTTTACTGTACTTTTTCCTTTAACAGTGAAGTGTTTTCACTGGAAGCAATTAGGGTCAGGAGCCTTTTTTTATTATATACATATTCAGGCCACAGAACTGATCCCGACGGGCCTAAGTGCAGCAACAAATGTGGTGGGCGCCCATTGTTTATTCTCACTCCAGAGTAACGGGACAGTTTTACCATTAGGTGGCACCAGAGAATATTTGAATAACAGCAGGAAGGCCCTTGGAACTGGGATAGTCTTAAGCAGATGTAACCACGTAATTAAAAAAATAGTCCTCTTTGCTATGCATATGAGCTCTTTAATTACTTACTACAAGTGATACACAGTTCATCAGAATGCAAGTTACACCCACAGCCATGATTTATTAGCAAGTGGTTTTTATTCTTAATCACACATGAGAAGTATTTACCATGAAATTGCCATACAGTTGGATTTAACTGAGATGAACGGCTTGGTAGGGTTTTATTTGTCTTACTGAAAAGAAAAATATATCTCTGCCCAGACAATTCCAAATGTGGGCTGTTAAAAAAGACCCTTTTAAGAGTCCCTGTGCATATCTGGTGCAATTCCAACGAGGTCTATGAATAATTTACCAGCTAATGAGCTCCTTTCTGTTTATGAAATAATACTCTTAAGAATAATAAGGCAGGACATAAGCAGTAGCCATATGTTTCTTCTCAAGTTCTAGCCAGACAAATGACCTGAAAATTGCTGTTGCAAGAACTTCTAAAGCATATGGCTAAGTACAGGGAATTTGTTAACTTCTTGTGTCAGATCCAAGAGTTTCCAATTATCAACAAAAGATGGCATACCAACCCAATTACTCCTGATATATTCCAGTCAAGACAGATTCCAAGTAACCATAGCTGTGTGGGTGTATGTGGTTTGAAATAACAGGAATCACTGCAAATTTAGTGTAAATAAAAAAAGTAGACCCACGGATCACATCCAGACAAATGTGTCCCAGTATGCTGAATGTACTTTCAACAGGAAGCAGGAATTTTTAGGCATTCTACCAACAGTGATTTTGAGCCACCATAAACTATTAGAGGTACATTTACTTTCCAGCACTACAGAAAACTCCTGCAACAGCTTATTTCATTTGCCAGAGAGGAAAAGAAATACATCTTCCTTACGTAAGAAAACAAAAATATACCAAATAGTTTGCAATTTAAAAAAAAATTATTAATTGCAGATTGCTTTTTAAGACAACATCGTCATCTGGCTGGATAAACACCAGGACACTGGTGCATTATGCATATTTCTGATACATCTGACTAAGCAACTGAGTCCAGTGCCATGTTCTTACTCACAGGAGTCCTTAGCCCCAAACCCTGTGGACACAATGTGCTTTCATACCGTGCCTGAACCAAAGAACCTCCAGCCATTCTACTTTGACAGCAAGATGGAAAAGCAAAGATATATTCACAACAATGGACCAAAACTCATAAAACCTCTAAGGAAAAAAACATGAGGAACCCATTTGTACACTAAACAATATTTCATATTCATACTAAAATTTATTACATCATCTTATGAGCCATAAAAACTCTCAGGGATTATTCCCACTGTACTGGGTCAGTGTGTCAATCCAGGTCACTGACAGCATGTTCTTCACTAAGTCAAGAATGTTTCTGGGTTAATTTTTGTTTTAATCGCACATCTTGCAAGGAAGGTAAACGTCCACAGGTCATTTCAAGCTGCATTTATGTTTGAATTCAGCATGTTGAAAGCCACTGCTCAGGTCCTTTATTATTTTGCTTCCAGCAACTGCGATTGTTGAAGGTTTATGACGTGGGTGGTAGTAAAACATAAAAAATGCCAATTATCCATAGGCAAGCCAATGATTGGAATGCTTTCCTTTTGGTCAGCCACAGCCCTGGGTCCTCTTGGGCTAAGTTGCTCAATCCAGAGCAGATTTCACTCACTACACACCTCCAGCTTGCACTAAGGGGAGTAGAGCCCGAGTAGAGGCTGCTGGAGAATCCCTAACAGGCCACTGGCTGAGCAAAAAGCCTGAAAGAAATCATGCCACTGGATGAAGGGAGAGTAAAAAGCCTCACAAAGCCTCAGAACCTCCTCCTCTTCCTCAGGATTTCCAGCCAGACAAGTTGATTGTGAGAGAGACTGGTCCATTCCAACCAAAGTAAGCAAAATCCATGGAAAGCGATCCCCCAATACTTAGAACAGACTAAACATTAAAATAACTGCATGTGCAAAAGATGTTTGAGAGTCTAGAAATGCAATCTCTTCCTAACAGTTCATGTTTTGCTAGCATGAAACTGAAAAATCATCAATTTAACTAATTCTCCCTTTATTATACTGCCTTTAAGACTAGTCCCTGAGCTACAAGTGAAAAAACCAGGCATTTTTTAAAAAAAACACAACCCTGATCTACTTAATGCATCATAAAGAAAACAAGAGGTGAAAAATCACATTTTGGACCTGCCTAAATTTCTCTAACTACAGTAGAAAGATCCAAAACACCAAAAAGTCACTCTGAAATTTGCTCTCTCCATGCTGAGTGTACATGACTGATGCATTTCTCCCAAGCACAAGATTAAAGCTAAACTGTTGTTCCTTATCATAGCAAATAATACCTGGCACTGTTCATAGGCATTTCCAATATTAACCCACCTGTAAACCAAAGAAAACATTTTCTCATAGCTCAGGAATCACAGTGCCACAGCAGCTCATTTCTAAGACCCAGGAATGCTGCCTGTGAAACTTAACCTGGTATGAGCATATGGAAGCTTTTCAATGACTAGCTATTGTTTTATCAGCTCCATGACAGAAAAAGGTGAGTTTTCACCAGAATGGTAATGGCCTCTAACTGGCAATGCTGCCTCAAAAACAGAATAAATATTAGTAGCCAATAGGTTTTCCTAAGCGGACTAATACAATTTTTTCCTAGTAAACTGTGGGAAAAGTATTCAAAATCTGTCCCAATTAAAACACCTACTTTTAAGTCAGCAATAATCCACCTTCCAAAACACTATTCCCCACTGCATGTTATGCTCCACTTGTCAAACTTTGTCTCCCTCAGGCTTGTGTGTAACAGTCAAATACAAATTTTTATCTCCTTCTCATGCCATAATGTTGGGGATTATGCTTTCCTCCTGAAGTGCATTGTTTTACATGCCACAGTTGGAAGTATCACTCCCTTCCAGCAACAATTGAGCAGACACATGAATTCAGTCACACAGTTAAGCCTATTGATTTTGGTGAACCTGCTTGTACACATGAAACCAGGCTTAAGCACCAAAGTGAACAATGGCCTTTCACTATCATCTCATGCACTGTCTACAACCACCCAGCTGCCTTAGAGGAGGTATGCATACACAATCAGTCAGCTTGAGCCATTTCAGAGCAGTTGTGTCCATGGTTTTTGTGGTATTGGCCATAAATTGATGCTGTGGTACCACAGGGTGCCTATCCCCAGGGACCTGAATCCTGCTGTCCCTTACCTGCTGAAGGACAGGATATTACAGCTGTGTCTCTTGGCCACTACGCCCTGCAAGAACATTCAAGAAGTCTGTTCTCTACATCAGTGTTCAGCATCACTGCAGGAGCTGTTCATCCACTGGGGGAGGATTGTCTGTTACAGGGTATTTTTTATTTTTTTTCAATATACAAGGATCACATACTTCTCATCTTCTCACCTCAAGTCCTATATGCCCTTTGCCACCACAGCACTGTCCAGTTTGTTACACAAAACAGGTTTAGGAAAGGTACAGATTAGTCAAGTGAGCTTCATTTGGAACACAGCACCTGTACAGAAGCCCTTGGACTGTAATATTTCATCTCATAACTGAGAGCCCTCATCTCCCTGCTCTTACAGCACCTGCAAAAATAGCAATGCCCTCCCCAAACTCCAGCAGCTCCTTCTCAGGCATGATGGCTGTATGGAAGGGCACTGCTCTTGTCAGCTGAAATCCCTGCTGCACCTCTTTGGATTCATTTAGTCCAATGGTCTCAGCCAGTGGCTTTGTACTGGAGTCAAAAGATTTATTTTAAATATCCTGACAAAGTCAGATAAGACACACTCAGCCCATTTCAGCATAAAATGCAAAACATTCTTAGAGCAAAACGTGCAAAATTCCCACAACTATTTAAGTTAATAATTAAAAGGCCTTCCCCTAGGGTTAACCAAGTCAAGTTAGTTATTCATCTCATTTAAAGTGCACATACTAGGACAAAAAAGGAAGACTGTTAGATTATTTTGCATTTCCATACAGAGCTGTGTATTAGAACCACATACAGGAGTGCAATATGCTTCCAGAGAAGGACAATATTGCTCCATACCTCGGCATTTGTGACAGAGTGCAGCAAGCCACATACCTTGAAGCCACCCAAGCCTCTCAGATTGCTATAGAAGACATACCTGCAAGTCTGAAACTGCCCTGGTGGCTGCACCAGCTCCAACAGTATGGCATTCACACAGAGCATAGGCAAGCTGTACACATCACAATGCACTTACAAAGTTACTTGCACTACTTTATAAGTGGTAAAGACACCTTTATATCCCTTACACTTGTGACTGGTAGTCCCAGCCAGTAACTCCTCCAAAATGGAAATTTCTTTTAATCCCAATGTTGTTCACAGCTTTGCAAAAAGACTGAACCACAGAAGAAGGTAACACGCTCCCGGTACACCTGCCACAGTAACTGACCGCTTAAGGTGATCATGTTCTCAACAAAATCCATTCAGGACTGTGTGCTATCCTGTATCCACCACCTCCATCCTGTCATCAGCTGACTGCTTTTTCAGAAAAAGGAAAAAGAAAGGCTCTCAAGTCAGGCAGCCCTGCTATCCTCAGCCACTGGAGATTGTGCTCTGAGGGCAACATCAATTATTCCAGAAAAACACCATTACAATAACTATTTGGATTTGCAAATAAATATTACATCATGGCATAAGTTTTTCAGATGATCAGCCTTTTCTCTACTCTTTGTAGCTTATTCACACAGTAATTTTAGCAAGCATTCCTAAATAATTAACCTTGCTAATAAATGCATTTAGAGGTACTTTATTTTTTTTAAGAGCAGTACATAACATTTACCCAAAAATAAACAAAACACAGGTTGTTTTTCTTCCCAGCAACACTTTAAAAATTAGCATATTAGCATATTGAGACTCAGGTATTTATTAGGCAAACTGAAGAACATGCTTCATAGCATTATCAAAGAGCATTCGTTACACTGAGATCTCTGGATCAAATCTTTGTCTGTTACATGTGCAAAGTCATTTACTCCAACATGTCTGTGTGAAAATGTCCAAAATATATTCCAACATATCCACTGAATATCTTGGACATTTACAGTCACTAACCTGATAAAACACTATTACAGACTTGTTTTAGGAATGCTATTCAGTCACTTCAGTGCTTCCTGTCTCTGCCTCTGTGGGCTAGTAAACTTGACTTGAACAGTTTGGTTATATTAACCTAGCTTTCCTTGCCATTACTATGATATTTTTCTTTCTTGTGAGTACTGTGAGTCATTTCCTTAAATCTTTGCTGGTTTGGCTGTAGTCTTCAGGATAGCAGGAACTGCCAATGCGCCTCTTCTACTCCTGGTTTTAATTCTGCTGTGTACTGGAACCATCTCTCTATTTGAGATTTATCTGTTGAGTTAAAATAATTACATTTTTGTCTGATGCACATCATTCAAGCTCAGTTGTCAGTATAAATCCTTCAAAGCCACACAAGGTTCTAGTTGTTGAGGGTCTGAGGCCGATATTTTCTGACTATTATGATAAAACCCTTGCAGATGAGCAGTTGTTTCCCAAGCCTTTAGAAACACAGCTGTAGCACTCTATCCTTTCATGCCTTCATTTAAATAGAATAAATGGAAAGAATTCTTTATGCTTAACTGTATAAAGTCTTCTGATGCATTCTAATGGCTCAAATATACCTCCGTGTATTCCTAGGCCTGGCCAGAGGAAAACACACAGGAAAAAACAGGAACAAGCATATCCATACAGGAAAGAGCCATCCAGGGAGCCCACGCAGGAACAAGAGACAGGACAGGAAACCACCTACCTGCAACACAGAATCGCCCTCCTACCAAGGCAGAGACACAACACAAGGCTGACACCCAGAGAAGCTCAAACCAGGAATAAGAACTCAGGGCCAAGCTTAAAAGGAGCTCCTGGGCCCATGTGTAGAGGGTGTGGGTGGGGCCCCAGCCCACCCCAGCCCAGGTGGGGCTGATCAGGGCAATTAAAGCCTGTTAGCACTCAGAGCCCTGGCACTGCGGGAGAGGGGCTGCCCAGGGCTCAGGGATGAGTAGTTGTGAGAAATAAAAACAACCATGTTCTAAGTGCTAAATATATCCAGGTGCTTTTTACAGAATAGTGACTCACCAAGTGCAAACAATTTTATAGTAATGAAGTCAGTTATTAGACTTGCATTCAAGAAACAAAACAAAACAAGAAACCCTGAAATCCCATTTTTCTGTTCAGTTTCTGATAGATTTCAGCAGCTATTAGCCTTTGCTACTGAAGGGGAAGTGCATTAATTACTTCAGACATTTTATACAATATGAAAGCCTTGAGTGACTGAAGGAACCTGTGCAGTAAAAAGGAGATTTTTTCTTAGTTGAGAGACTCCTATAATAATTAAATAAATCTTATCTGCTGAGACAAATAGAAGAGTAGATTTTTTGAAATGCATCATTGTTAAATGCAGCATTTTAGCTATGCAGGATGCTAAGAAGAATGTACACTAGATGTACCAATAATAACAAACAAAAATAACCAGAATATTCCTAATAAAGAAGGTTGATCTATTTGGAACCTGACTCCAGAAAACACTTTTACCTATCTGTAATTTTATTTCCATTAGTTTACGAATATAGAAGAAAACTGCTTCAGTATATATTTAATTTAAATTGAAGTATTAACTCTCCTCAATTGCAAACTTATATCAGAATTTATTTCAGATACCCTCTCCTTCAATAAAACCACTTTTTCCTGTTTGACATTTTATGTGAGTGGACTAGAAAGAACATAAAATATCTAAAAATCACCTGTGAAGATTACAGTGGCAAGACGCAAGTTTCAAAACAGGAATATTTTTTCTTAATCCAGGAGAGCTTTTTTCCAGTGGCTTCTCAAGAGAGAGAACTTTTCTTGTTCTTAATTAAGGAAAGAACATGGTTATCAAATTCAGGCTTTAGGTTAAAACCAACTTTTCCTTATTTCCAGACTTGTAATGCAGTTCCTTTGACAGCGATGTAGGATGTTCGCTGACATGACAGGGAGGTTGCCAGTGCAGGATTATTGCTCTCATTCTTTTTGGTTCTTTGGAGTGCCATCTTCAATTCTAATTCATGCTCTTATTTATTAATTACTCTCCTTACAACTTAGGAAATACCAATATTTTTTTTCCTATTTGATAATATTTAAATCTCTCTCTATGGTGTTTTCTAATTAGATTTAGAATGTGAACTATGACTTTGCTTCTGAGAGCCAAAACAGACAGGTTGCACTCTTGCCAGAGAGCGCCCGTGCTGTTTCCAAGAGTGAAAATTCCTGGGCTTCTGAGCCTCGTACATTTGTTTCTAATTCTCCTACCATTTCAGAAGAGACAAGGTTCACACAGTCCATCTGTTGAAAAATCTTCCAGAGATGAAGATGTTTAAAACTGCGTGGCTCTAATAAATAACAGTGTACATATAAGGTTGTACAGCACGTTGAATGTTACCAAATGTTAACACCTCGTGTGTGCTCAGTCAGACTTTTAAGCTGAGGTTCAATGGTTTTCTGTCAGGTTCACCAAAGCTGTATTTATTTCCCTGCTCATTCTCACAACCATTAATGGCTCTCTTTAAAATCCTTTGGTGATGGGTGAGGTACCAGAAAACTGAAAAAGGTCAAATATAGTGACTGTCTGTAAAAAAGGCAGGAAAGGAACCAATAAATTCTAGACTAGTCAGTTTAACTTCTTCTCCCAGAAATATTCCGGAGTAAAAAAAGTAATTGGAACAGGTAATTGGAATAGGTAACGTAATAACAAGAGTTATACACAGCAAGTGTCCTATTCTATGGCAAGAATAAATCCTACCAGACTAATGTGCTACTGTAACAAACCAGGAATGTGTGCAGACAGGGGAGCAGCAGCAGAGGCCGTAATTCAGGACTTCAGCAGAGTTTAAATCCTATTTCCTGTATCATTCCCATAAAATATAGCAAAAACCGTCAATGACATAAAAATGTGTAATAAGCATCCCCACACAGGGCATAATGCTGTGACCACTAAGATGGAAGGATGTATCAAACTAGACAGATATTCTATCCTGGGCCCGTATCTGTTCTGTTTCACTGATGATGCTATCAGAAAACTGGACGTATGCTTCTGAGGGGCGTAAAAACTGAAGCTGCAGAAGTATAGCATTGGTGCAAATAGATGTCAAAAAACCAGGAACACAATCTTTAAGAAACAACAGGATTAGATTAATTTGGGACTGTTGCTATCCTGCAGCCTGCATTGGATACAGATTCTAGATGGGCCGATTTCCCATCGCAGGACCCTGCCCCCGAAGGCAGACAAAAGGCAGAATCTGCAGCATAGCAACACATCCCTTGCACGTCACTCACACCACGTCTGCTTTCTTATCACAGAAGCTTCAAGTCCTGTAACAGGCCAGTGTGGTTTGAGATACCCTCCAGCTGTTTTGTTATTTGTTAGTTTGATTTTGTTCCTCCCCTGAGAGGTCTTTATTGGTTTATTATCATGTACCTTCCTTTCATGATTGGTTAATTCTGTTATCTCTATCTCATGATGTAATCCCTTAAAACTGACTGCCAGAGAGCAAACCGGGGGTCTCTCTGTTTGGCTTCCCTTCAGGTAACTGCCTCTCTGTCCCCTCGAGGGCAGGAGAAAATAAACTTGGAATGCAGCTAACAGAGTTTCCGTCTCTTTCCTCCTTGCCTTCCGCTGCTGGCTTCTTAAACAGCAAGAACTACCTGCTGTTGGGATGGCGTTGGGCTGCACTGGCAAACTGAGGCACGCAAACCTCAGTTACCATCAATCCTTCAGTCGCTGGTTCACGTGGGCATCGGACCCCGTTTACCTGCGAGCCAGGCTGGGAACAAGCCTGGCGAGCAACATGGGACAAGACCAGGAGACCATGCTGAACAACAGTAATCGACACCAAAAATATACACCAAAGAACTGCATTTGTTGAACGATGGCATTTTCAGAAAAAGACCTGGGGGTTACAGTTCATCAACACAAGCCAATAATGCCATGCAGACAGGACTGCATAAAAATGAATAATCGGGAGTACAGGTGGTGAGGCAGCTGGTAAGACCATGCAGTTCTGTCCAGCACTAGTCAGGCCTCAGCCAGGGTACTCTCTCCAGTTTTGTGCTTGTATTTCAAGAAGGATGTAGCCTACTATGGAAAGAGTTCCTTGCAGACCAACAAGAAATACGACCCCTGAGAATGAGCTGAAAGACTTAGGAGTGTCTAGCTTAATGGAGGTAACTCTCAAAGATTAATCAATGCTTGATAAAGGTATTCATAAGCACCAAAGTCTGATAGAAAGAAGAAATAATTCATTCATTGTGTCCATGGTGGACAGGACAAAAACTAATAGCTTTAAGTTGCAGCAAAAATAATTCAAGTTACTTATTAAAGGGAGAAAATACTTCTTGATGGTAAGTGAAGCACAGGAATTTCCTGGATAGGTCATGAAGACCTCATCATTAGAAATTGTAAAGGAGTGAATAAACAAATATCTATCAGGAATGGACTCAGCGTAGTTAGGAGATGAACGAGATAACCTTTTTGTGATCTCTTTCAATCGTTTTTTATGGTTCCATGATTCAGTATAGCTAAAAAGATGTTTCAGAATCTCTCTGCCCTTATGGTTAGAAAAAGAATTTATCTGGGGAATTTCTAGGGGTGGAAAAGTTTTTATAACAGCTGTGGAGGATGTTTTATTTATTTGCTGGTGGGCCTTAAGTGCACAGTACTTTAGAACACAGTAGGCCACATTATATTATTCTGAGAAATTTAAGTTAATGGGACTCACTTGGGGAATATGGCATAACATCATGAAAGGCAAAATATTATGGGCTCTTATTTTGGTAAAATACTGAATGCAATAAAGCCTTTCAAAACACCACCAGCATTAATTTTCACCAGCAATAAACCTCTCCCAAATAACAAACCCCAAATTCAGCACTCGTTCCAGAAGAGCATTTCTAGATACTACAGATGATGAAAGAATCTGTGTGCCGCCTTCTCCTTCCCCACCCTCACTCTGCAGCTTTCCAAACCCCCCTTTTTGCACCCACCTAGGGAACTAGGGAAATACAGAAAAGAGCACTTTGCTTCATTGTGGTGCTGTGAAGTGGAGAAATTTGAGATCAAGAAAAATAAATAAATGCAAGCTCTGCAATACAGACTGTGCTATATTAACGATAAGTCACATTGTCTTAGCGTTCCATTTGTATTTCACTTCTACCTCTTGGGCCCGTGGAGTGCAGACACACCCAGCCATCAGCTCCACGCATTGGGAGCAGCCCCAAAGCAGACCTGAACACATCCAGTGGTGCTCTCTGCATGGTACACCAAAATGAGAAAGATCCTGTTATTCTTTTCTTTGATCAAGCTCCTGGCCCCAGAAAAATGGCCAACGTAAATTATATATGCCAAAGTCAACTTCAGCTGATGTTCTTTCTAGCCATTTGATCTCCTATCTGCCAACTTCCACCCATTTCCCCAATTTCATCCACATTTAATATTATGTAGCCATTAAAAATGTGTTTTTCTACTTAGTTCGAGTTTTCTCTGTAACAGGCATTTTATTCTTCCCCTGCAATACAGTAGGAAAATGAAATGTCATTTATTCAATTGAAGTGGTAGAGTACTGAATTTAACTATAATAATGCCTAATCATTGTATCCTTTTTAAAGCATTTATATGGATTTAAATAGGAACTCAAAGAGTTTCCTTCTTATTTTTTAATCTAAAAGCACATTAAGAAAGGGTTATTTTCAATGAATAAAAACTAAACTGTGGACATATTTATATTTAAGAGGTCTTTGATTGATTGTATTATTTATATGGCTATTGAAAAAAAAATTACTGCTGGGTTCAACCAACTGATGAGAAAGAAGGTTTCTGTGGCTGTATTGCAGGGATGGATAAAACAAGGAAAGGGACTTCCTACTCTGAGGATCTCTGACTGTAAATCTCACTAATTTATGAGTGGAAAATACCCAAATAAATGTTTTGCTCAGAGGAGCTAAGCACCTGTAGCTGTTGTGGATTGTAATTGGTGCTGTCAACACTCATAACTTGTGAATATTGGGATTGTGCAACTCACAGGTCCTGGCATCTAGAAGACACACAACTCCAGCTGGTGTTGGTCTGGGGCGAGGCAGCACACTTCACTGAATTTCAAGTTGTTTTGATAAGAACAATGTTCACTTTCCCATCTGCAAAAAAAAAAAAAGCGCTTAATGATTGTAAACTTCTCAACTGGGAAGGAAAACACTTTCAGTCTTTCCTGAGACTGCCCCGCACACCTAAAATGAGATCACACTACAAGAAAAGAGAAAGGGAGTTTGCACTGATTTCATGACCTACGTGCATATTTTGTTCTAGTGTTTTTGACCTCAGACATTTTATTTCCCGGGGCCGTGAGAAGTATCAGAGGATCTCGTGAGCAGTGAGTTGCCTGCAAGCTGCTGGCCACCATCCACAGAGGCTGAGACCACGAGGAGAATTAAACACTACAATTAAATACTAGATGTTTCCACTAAGAATACCTCACTCCATGCATGTAATGTAGAAGTGGAATCATGGGTGTTGTAGAATTCACGCAGTCATTGAACTTAGGGGGAAATACATGAAGACTCAGTAAGCCAAAACTGGAACTCTGTAAAAATGAGTGCATGTTGAGACTGGACACAGTGCAGGTCCCATCTAGCTGGAGTACCAGCAAATCTCCTCACAAATGTTAACATGGTCCTTCAAGCTGATATTATCAATGAGGTGAGTTCAGCATCACGTCAGCTGTAATTTTTGTGTTGGCTTCCAGAGTGCTCCCAGCAACCTGGTTTGGCCACCATAAATGCATGGATGCTCCAGCTCTGGAGAAGACAGGTGTCTGCAGTACTGCAGGGTAGGCTACCTTGTGGGATTCCAGACCCAGTGCTGCTGGATCATCTTCTATCTAGCAGACTGGAAAACAGCAGAAAACAGCGATAAATTGAAACAGAAAGCTTTTGTTGCAGTGTGTGCTGTGTAACTTTTTTTGTCAGAAAGGATTTTTCTGATTCAGTAGAAACAAGACAGACCCAAAGAGAGCAGGGTGTCCCTGCTTCGCTCTTGTCCAGGTGATTTGGGCAGTCCCGCCTGGGCAGCGATCCGCCTCCCGGGCAGTGTCCGGCTGCGGGAACAGCAAAATGCCAGCACTGCCACCAGGCCAGTGCGGCAGCTCGTGCTGATGTTTCCTCTACACCAGTCCGTGCTTCTGGGCTGAAACTGTTTGCAAAGGGGTATGAACTGTGCCGGTGTACACTCAGCTGGGATTCTGGGTGTGCACAAACACAGTTCTGCTGCAACGTGAGGGACGCATAACCCGGTCTCTTGTGGTGCGGCACAAGGCACTTCTCCGTCACGAGGCTCCGTGCAGCGAAACGTCCGAGCGGGGAGCCAGGCCCTCGCCGGCGGGAGGGGATGTTGCCAGCCAGGACACCACGCAGTGACTCCGGGACAGAGCTGGTCCCCGCCGCCCACAGCGGCGCGTTTCGGGATCGGCTCCGGGCACGGTGTAACTCAGGACCGCCACCCGCCTGTCCTGTGTGTGGCCCGGCACCGCACGGTCGCTGCCGACCCGCTCACAAGGTCGGCGGGTGGCCGAATCCGGCGGGATCCCGGCTGACAGGGCGATCCCGGCTGGCCGGGGACCCCGCCTGGCAGAGACCCCGGCCCAGCGCCCTGAGGCGGGGGCGGTGCCGCTGGGGGCGGTGGCCTCTCCCCTCTCCTCCCCTGCCCTCCCTCCGTGCCTCCCCGCCCTCCGCCGGGGCCGCAGCGCTGCCCCCTCCCGCCGGGGATATCCCCGGCCCCTCCCCGGCGGGCGGCGGCCCAATGGAGGTGG